>VXAB01000920.1:259323-336432 GCA_013399175.1 Odontophorus gujanensis | reverse complement strand
GCCAGTTTCCCCAGGAGAATACTGTGGGAGACCGTGTCAAAGGACTTGCTGAAGTCCAGGTAGACTACATCAACAGCCTTTCCCTCATCTACCAGTCTGGTCACCCAGTCATAGAAGGAGATGAGGTTGGACAAGCACGACCTGCCCTTTGTGAACCCGTGCTGACTGGGTCTGATCCCCTGGTTGCCGTGCACGTGCCGTGTGATCTCCCTCAAGATCATCTGCTCCATAACTTTCCCTGACACTGAGGTCAGGCTGACAGGCCTGTAGTTCCCCGGATCTTCCTTACGGCCTTTCTTGTAGATGGGAGTCACATCAGCCAGCCTCCAATCTTGTGGGACCTCTCCAGATAACCAGGAATGCTGATAGATGGTAGAAAGCGGCTTGGCAATCACCTCTGCCAGCTCCCTCAGCACCCTTGGGTGGATCCCATCTGGTCCCATGGACTTGTGGCAGTTCAGATGGAGATGTCCTGGTAAGAGCTCCTATGGCTAAAACTGACAGGCCTCTTCCTACAAACTTCTTGAAGTGATAGTGGGTTAGGTTCTAAACAATTCAAAGTTCACACAGTGCTTAAAATATGGATGGAAAAGCTCGGGGGAAATAAGAGATCCATGACTTCATTCTCTTAGGGGAGATTACTAAATCGTTACAAAACTAAGCATTGTATCACAAGGCACCTTTGTGAATACGCATTTACAGTAGTCTTTAATTTATATATATGTATGCTGGTAGGATGGGTGCAGGTATAGTCTGCCACACAGTTTTCTTTGGGAAGTATCACAGCTTGTGGTTTTTTTTTTTGTTTTGTTTTGTTTCCTTTTTTTTTTTAAGGTGAGGATGATGGGGGTCAGGCATCTATATTGATAAGGGCAGCTTTGCTAAACAGCTGACTCTGGAAGTTTAGGGCATGTGTTTGTTTATTAATGCTTTAGTTTGTGTGTAAATAAAGGCCATCAAAAAGTTCATTTCTGGCCTTTAGCTTCAAGTACTGATCTTTAATAAAGTTTGTCCCTGTGCCAAATATTTGCTCATAAAGATATATGGGTCTATGGGCAGCTTAGATATTCTGAGATATGCTAGTGAAAAGAGGCAGGCTTGAATGCTTTGTTTATTAATAGGCAGAAGCACTGTCTGAAAATTTTACAATAGAAGAGTAGTTCTAGACAGACAGTAAGGCACCACTGAGGGAGCTGATTGCTTGTTATATTTATAGATAAGCATAGAAGCGATGTGTGAAAGATTGCTTGAAGGGGTGAAGTTTTTTAGTTTAAGATATGAAATAGCAATCCCTGCTTCTGAGGGTAGTTGAGAATACAGCTTGAGAAATGGGATCCTGTCTGTAGCAACTGTTTAAAGATAACATGTGAGGATTTTTTTTTTTTCTTAAGGACTTTTTTTTGGTAACAGCGAGTTCAAGTGAGGACTTCCTTAATTAACACCTAACTCTGCATGCCTGAAGAGTGATAAGGAACTTGTGGGCTCTTGAATGAAAGTTTATAGGAATGTTGCTGGGATTGATAATCACCACCAATGCTTAACCTAATTTATTCTTTGACTTATCTTTGAATCCCTAGTGGCCAACTCAGTAAGGAGCTGTCTTGCTACTTGGCTAGTTCAGCCCACCATGTTATTTAGATTATACTTGAAAGTTGGATAATCAATATTATATCTGTTTTAACAGGGGTCATTTTCTGTGCTTGGAGAGCTCTGACTTGCCAAAGAGTAGTGATTTATTTTTTAAGAGGAAGCTTTATGAAGTATTAAGTATGATTTTGAGGCTTCAGACTTTAATTTGCATACTCTATCGAACCTAAAGTTATCATTAATTCAACTTCAAAGTTGCACTTTTTCTGAATCTTGCACAACATTATATCTCTTTAGCTGATAAATTAAAAACAAAAAAAAAATACACTGTCTGTAGTTTCTTTTCAATTTTGCTTTTGGTGTGCATTTTTAGACTTTTTTTTTTTTTTTTGTCGGTAAATTCATTTCGGGAATATTTATCCTCCAATGATGTCTCATAATATTTGCTTTAGGAGTGTTACATGATGACTCCATTTCCAATATTAATGTTCAGAATCGGATGCAACCTTTTTCAATAAGCCTTTCTCAGATAGGTTTGAAGCTCGTTACCATTTTGTCTTTGTTAGGAGATTTTACGGCCTATATATAGAGCTTAAAAGTTCTCCTCAGAATGAAAGCTGCTAGCTTTGTCACCTCTTGATGCTTGTAAGCTTTCTTAAATAGCTTGCGAGCTCAATGTGTTTGAGTGCTACTGGCGTTGTGATGGTCTGTGCGATGCTTTTCTGTTTCAAAGAGGGGCAGATGCAGAAGTGTGCCTTGGGCCCGTTGCAGCGTTCTGTGCCAGGTTCAGTCAGCGTGGCTGACACCAGTGCAGGCATGCCCGCTTGCACCTGGGGCCGTCCTTATGTCTCAGCAGTGAATGAAAGGTGCTCCAAGATTAAAATCTTATTCTGTGTAAATCAGAGAACTTCTAAGCTCCTGTAGTGAGATTATATGCAGCAAGCATGTGTGATAAATACTGCTTTGCGACCTGGGACCCAAAAAGCTTGCTTATATCTGATTTTATTTTTTTTTGTAATCTAATTTTTAGAATGTTAAAGAATTGCCTGCTTTTGCTTTAATTCCTATCGAAACATGAAATGCTTTGATTTGTCAAAGCAGCAGTACCTGGAATCCCACGTTTGTTGACTATTTAATGTAAAAAAGCAAGCTACCCAGTGAACCAGGAGTTGCATTATCCAAGTTCTAAATTCCACTTTGGGTTTCTGTTAATGTTTTGTGCTTTTTGTGTCTCTGGCCATTTTGTGCTTTTGTCATCTTCTGCACAGATTTCTGTTCTGTGTTCCTACAGTCTTCCATTTGGGGATTTTCATATCAAAAGCATTCAGGCAGAATATTAAATTGGGTATTACGCATCAGGGGAAAAAACATTTTCCAGAAGCAGTGATGAAAGAAGTACTACTAATCTCATTTCAATTTCCACTTTTAGAGTAAGAGTAACAGCTCTGGAATGAGACTGAATAGGATATTTTCATCCTTGCAATGGAAGGACAGCAGAGCATCCTGCCACGCTTTCAGTACCTGAGAAAGTACCTGGGTGGAACAAAGCAAATAGTAGATCCTCTGAGCCTAAAGAGGAGTTTATTTATCTGCAAATGATGCTTGTTTGACCGTAATCTCTGCTTTACTACTTGGATTTTTCAGAGGTGCCTGAGTTAAGAGTTAAAACTGAACACATAATGAAAATATTAATTTAAAAGCTAATTGAGCAAACTACTGGAAAGTCTTTTGCCTTGTGTAGATTACTGCAGCGGTTGAAATTACCTTGGATAATGTTTCTTGATTTATTTTTTTTTCCCCTATCCTTTGTTATTGCACAATTTGATTTCATTCTTTATCTAAGTCTTTAGATGTGAAGTAGAACAGAGGCTGCCTGCAGGTAGCCTTGTGAGGCCTGTTTCCTTGCTGCTTTGTGTCACTGACAGAAGCTTAGGTCATTCTTACAAGAACCTTAGACATTCTGAGTTTTTAAAACTAGCAAATGAAGCTAGAAACCAAGTTAATTTTGGACAAGCTGCCCTCACAGTGAGCCTGACACTGTATTCAAACTAAAGTTCATTGAAGGGATTAAAAAGTGCTGCTCTGTATCACCTTGTGCTGTGCCACCTCCCTCACCGTTCAAAACACACATTTAACAGGTGCTATGTGGTTTGAACTGCCTCCTCAGATTCTGAATAAAGATTCCTACAGGAAGAGACTGGAAATTTCTAGAAGGGGAGTTGTCTTTACTTTCTGGTTTGATCTGATGTGATAGCTTTTACTACACAATGCTTAACTTCTCTAAGGGAAAACAGTTTGCCTTTTAGTGTGGGTGTTGATTCTGCTGTTCCCAGTGGTACTGCATGTCTCTTTGGGAGGAAAGAGCCTGTTGGGGTCCTTGGATCTTCATGGTGACAAAAAAAGTCCCTTCCTGGCAGCAGCAGTAAGGACAGGGGTGTAAAGGGAGTAAGAAAGTAACTCAGTTTTATCTAAATTTATTGAGATGCAGTAAAGTGACGGTTTTTCTACTGCCAAATTTTCTTTTATTGATACCCAGAGAAAATTAACATGGTTTCCTTTCTCATGCAATCAGTTTGTGAATGGCCCCAGTGACATCTAATAAAAACCTAACAAATTTTAAAAAGTTCCTCGCAATATAATTAAGTACTGCCTAGCATAAGGCCCTGCATTCTTCCAGTCATATATGTGCATCAAAGCACAGATGTCAAATAAAGCTGGATTTCTCAGCTCAGTGATTGAATTAAAGCATTTGAAATGAACTGGGAGAAAATGGTTTCAGGACAAACCAAACCAGATGGGTGAGGGTGGGGGTTAGCTTTCCCATCAGTTTCTTTGGGGTGAATGTAAGTTTCTGTTCGGAAGTGAATGTTTTAACTTAAAAATTATTTTGTACTGGGTTGATCAATATTAATATACATATATATTTCTTTTGAGATGAAAGACATTCAGTGTTTTCACTTGAAAATACTGAAACAAATGGTCGAACTCCCATTTTTTCCCACTGTTTTGGTTCAAGTTGATCATGCAGTTTGACAGCAAATCACAAAAGGCTTGGCATTCTGCAAAAACATAATTAAAAACACTTATGATTTATTCATTATTTTATTTAGGGGAATGGACAGGAAAGTTTGGTTGCTATACTAAATGCTTTGACTTATTACATATTTGACTTCTCTCATAGGTTCATCAGGACTGTGGTCTGAAATAAGTGTGATTTCTAAGTTTGTGAGTTGCTCTGAACGTCAGGCCTGTCCATATCAAATGATATAAAAAATGAACCAGTCATACATCTTTATTTTAATTTTCAGGAATGTCTCATGGGTGAGAATTGAGGCTTTTGCCTCAGTATTCTTTTAAAAAATTTATTAAGCTACGAAATCACTATCTCTTCCTTACATTGTGTACAGCTGTATTAGATTTGGAAGTATTTGCTTTTTTTTTCTAAATCTCAAATAGAATTTTTGATGAGGAGAACCGTGTTAAATCTTTCAGATCAGCAGAAGTATCCACTGTAATTCTAATTTGAATTCTAATTTGAAGTCTCCCTTGGTTAGATGAGAAAGGCGATATTCACGCGTACTAGTTCATGGAACTATTTTGATCCCAGTCATAAAGTCTTCACAGACTGATGCTATATATTCTCCATTTACCTAGAGGATGATGCGTGTGGACATTTGGAAAGGTTGGTGCTGTGGTTACTGTGCTGAATTTTGTAAGGGACTCTGCAAATAGGGATGTGAAAGAGCTACACAGATTGTTTCAAACAGTGGTGAGTGCTGTGGTTTTGGCTGAACACATTTTTGCCTTTCTAGATGAAAGTAGAACATAAGTTTGCTGGAAGCCAGAAGTGGTTTATTTATTTATTTTTCTATGAACTCTAACAGTTGGGAGTGGGGAGGAGAGTTGGCTCAAGAAATGAAAAACAAGATGAAAAATATTAACTCCTCTGGAGAGCAGCTTGTGCCACTTCAAAGAGTTTAAATGCTGTCATTGTTTGTGTGTCTATGCTCTTGCTAAGTTTTCTCATTGAAAATAAAAGCAACCTGACCAAGGAGGTCATCGGACAGGTAACTTTGACGTAGTACTTGAAGATGCTGAAAGAATGTATCCAGCTACTGCTACAATTTGCTGCCTAAGGCCTGTGGGGTTTCACCGACTATGATTTCTGAATGAGGATAAAACTTTAGTGTGTATAGAAACACAACAAAGCAAAGAGTCAGTATAAGAGGTCTAATTTGCAGACATCAATAACAACTCAGAAACTGTTGATTTCTTAAAATAAATGAGGAACCAGATCAGTAAACAAAAGTTTCGGGTTACCTTGATGCAGCAGCAGCGTAGAAAATGGTACTGTGAGACTGGATGAATAGCTGTGTGTGGACTTAGCTGTCTGAGCATGTTGGCAGCAATGGGATGTTGATCTTCAAAAAATCTACTCAAACAAAACATTTCAATAAATAAAAAGTGATGAAATGTGTTAAGACTTTATCCAGGCTTTGGCTACAGAATGACTAGTTGTTATTTGCCAGGGTTCATAATGCATCTGAGACACTCTTTTCCTTCAGAACAGCTAAGCTCTTTAACTTGAAGGAGACCCACAAAGAGGAAAAAGCAGTAGTTACACAAGCAAGCTCTAATCATGTTTTTGACTCCACTTAACAGTTCTCACTGCAGTATTAGAAATAAAACATCTTGAAAATGAGGTAGAAAAGATTTGTGCTGCATTAGCAAATATCTTGTTCAGGGAGTAAAGGTCTGAATGAAATTGTTTCCCTCTTTGTAAGGCTGTAAGTCCAGTGTCAGATATCGCAGCTGGTGATAGTGTGAGCTTCACAGTGGTTAAAGTAAAGTGGAAAAGGTGGATATCTGGTTTTATAAAACTCTCCATGTAGAGACAAGTCCAGCTAGATGTATTTAGCTTTAGGTTTTTTTTAAACTTTCACCTCTTCTTTCTACATCACAGTATACGTTGTACTTCTCTTCTGTCTTTTTTAATATTTCATTTTGCAGAGCCTTTCTTTGTTTTCCCTCTCTGGAATTTGTCTACCAATTGCTCCTCTTTCTGAACTGCCAATCTTCCTTCAGTGTGATCATGCCTCCTTCTTCTATTATACTACCAGATCTAATTCCCACTGTCATCCTGTTGTATCATGTCAGTGTCCACAGTGCCCAGTGTACTCAGTCAGCTCTGTGTTGTCTCAGTACAAGGCTATCTAGGACCTAGCAACAATGCCTTCCTCCAAATTTGCACCATATTAAATATCACTTATTCCATTTTACTATTGGCCTGCACTGAGAGACTGAGTCTTATATTTTTTCTACAAGATTTTCTTCAGTTCTGTTATATTGCTACTCAAGTAATTTGTCTTTTTACTGCCAAATATCCTGTGCTTACAGTGTCAATCATCTGTAAAACACACAGGTTTTTCTCTCAAAATTTTTCCTAAAAAAAAAAAAAAAAGCATGAAATCTGTTCTTTCATGGAAAGATGTAAAAGTTGCTGCTTTGAGAAGGACAGATGATGGCTGCAAAGGAAAACAGACTTTCCCATCTTTAAGAACTGGAACAGGTTGCCCAAAACCCCGTTCAGTCTGGCCTTGAGTGCTTCCAGGGGGAGGGCATCCAAAACCTTGCTGGGCCAGATAATGAGAAAGATGTGGAAAGTGTCTGAAAATGTTTCTATTGTAGTCAGCACTACTAAAGCATCATCTGAATTATAAAAATCTAAGATGTGGCATTTTCAAAAATTTGGCTCCATTGTATGTAGAGCCTAAAAAGATTACTGAAAATCATCAGGGATGTATATTGAAAGAATCAAAGTGCTTTGGCATAGTACAGATTGGAAGGGGGAAACTTGTTTTCTCTTCTGCAACGGACAAAAAATATAATGGAGTTACAGCATGAGGAATTCAGACATTAGGATAGTTTGCCATAGATGTTTGTGTATGCTCAACACTGTAAACCTTTAGGAAGAACCTGGAAATATGTCTGTCAGGCATGACTCATATATAGGTGCTTCTGCCTTTGTCTAGGTATGTGGGCTTGATGTAACATCTCAAATTCCTTTATGATTTCAAAATTCTATATGCTGTTAAAAATGTAGGTTAATGTAGAACTATTTCAGCTGAAAGCACTTGTATACACTATATATGTGCAGAATAAAGGGGAAAACTGTTATTAGATCTTCTGTGGGTATAGTTAGTTTACTGGACCACACCTCAAGATCACAAGGTTTTAGTATTGGTTTTAAAGTCTATTCTGATATGCATGTTGTAGATGATGATCTGTAGCTTAAAGAGATTAGGTAACTCCCTTAATTCCAGTTGGCAACTGAGTCCATGTTCTAGGCATGCATACTGATCTTCTAATGTAGTATCTGTATACATCTGAAAAGAGAATTTAACTGTGTAGTAACGCTTGAAGAGTATATACTTCCATATTCTAACATATCTGGGTAAATTGAACTCTGAAGTCTGAAGAAGTCGAGTTTTTAGTGGAAGACCAAACTTAGCTTTTTTTTTTCCCTCTTATTTCAGGAGCTAACATCAAAGCTTTTTGAATTTTTGAATTCATATTTAAAGTTGTTACCCTCCCATGCAATTAACTGCACTAAATCTACGAAGCTTGGCTTATGAATTTTACAACTGTTGTTTCATTTTACCTCACTGTAAAGTGAATATGACTCAGTGGTTTTCCACAGATGGACCTATGGAGATCTACTAAATTTAATTATCCCAGACTCATATTATTTGGGTAGTATTTTTCTCATCTGAAGTTAACAGAAAAGAATCCTAAAAAATAGTGATGTAATAATTAAAGAGAGAGCATAAGAAGAACTGATACTAGTGACTGTCTCAATAGGAGTACATTTCACATCTGTTTTTTATGATGTGAAGTGCCACTGGGGACAGGTCCAGTAACTATGTACATAGTAATACCTTTAATTAGACTAACAGAATAAATATTGCACACAGGGTTTAGGGATCTCATAAAAGTTTTACCCTTGTTGAAGAGGAAATTGGAGTAACTAGAGAATGATAATTCCAACAGGATCCATGTACTGCGAAGCTATCTCCTAACTTCTTGTGTATTGGTTCTTGTCATACTTGTAGATAAACTTATGATTATTCTATGACCTTTTTGAAAATATATTTCTGTGAAGTTACATATAAAAATTGCTAATCAAATGGCAAATATCAGATGACCTTCTGCTATCACTATGCATATACTGAGTGGGTGTTTTTGCTTTCTAAATCTCAGTTCATTTGTAAGCACCACAGAGACTAGGTTATTGGAGCAGAAAATATCTTTACCTGAGCCTATGCTGTCTGACTTCTGGACGGCACTGCCTGAGGTACAGAGCAAAAGCTTGGTGGTATGAAGGCTTTGAAGTTAAAGCATAACAGCCTCTTTGTTTTCTCTGTTTTCCTCGCCATAAAGAGCATGTAAGCGGAGTGACAGAGTTCAGTGAATAGATGCTTTACATGGCTGCCCATTGCAACACCTGCTGGTGGCTGGTGGTGACACTGCTGCAAATATCTACCCATGGCACAGAAGTGGAAACAGAAACCCTTTGTTCAGCGTCATGCTTTATAATAGTCAGAAATACACATGTGGTAGGTTGTGTTTTCCTCATTCTTGTTGAAGCCAGTTTTTCCATGCATTTCAGCCAAAGCAATACATGGTGATGTTAAGACTGATTTTCCAGTTCAGTACTTTAGGGGGAAGTATGTAAATGCCTTACTGAGGTCTGTAGGTACAGTTAGGTGGACGGTGTATTTTTAATAATCTACAGCAGTTGATTGTGCCTTGCAGCTTGTCTAGCTTGGTTAAAAAAAATAAATAAATAGCTGATAGGTCAGGCTCCTAAAGGAAAGACAGAATAAGATTTTAATGTTGGATGGACCTTTTGGCATGGTTGTTGCAAATTAAGGACTTTCTCCTGAATGTTGATTTTGGATAAGGTGATAGGGGAGTTGAAATGACAAAAAAACAAACAAAAAAACCCAACACCACCAAGTCTCATTATTGTTTGTTCGCAAAAGAATGTGCATCTAAAATGGTAGGACCCCAATAAGCTCTGCTGTGATACCACTTACATGCCTTACAGACTATGGCTTTATGAAATTGGATTAAGTTCTTCCTGTGCAAATAACAATGAGGCACATCAGTCCATCAGTCTAACTCCGCAAAAACACAACAATGAAAAACAGGTGCTTCTTTGGAACATCTTCAATTTGCTTAGACTTTTTAACCTTTTTCTTCCTTGAGAAGCCCATTAAGTATCAGATTGTTTTCTTAACATTACTTTCCAAATTGCAGATTTCAAGGAGGAAAAAAACCCAAACTTCATTTTTTTTCAAAAACACCTCTTAGTCATAATCTGAAGTGAAATGCATTTTAAAAATATTCTAAGTGTTATCTTAACACTTCATCTCTTAGTTTATCCACAATATAGAGTGAAAATCCACGTCTCCGTTTTGCTCTTGAGAGCTTAATCTGAAGCAGCACTAGTGTCTACTTACATGAAGTGTGGACCAAAATCTTAATAAAAATAAAAGCTGACCACTCATAACAGTATTTTATTTTCTATTATTTAACTTTATTAGTAGTTGTGATAACTTTCTTGGTAAGAGAAGTTATTTTGATAATAGTAAGAAAAAAATCTATACATGTGTAAATGAAACTTGTAAATTGGGAAGAAGAGATGAAAAGTAGGTCAGTCCTTCAGACTGGCTTTTAAGTGCATCTTAAAGATTTTCTTCAGCAGTGATTTGCTGATCCACTTATTCTTGATGTCATAATCCTTAAATTTATAATCCTTGGTGATAGTTACTGATTGCCAACACGTGTAATTTCCCTTCATCCAGTTAGCAGCACCGGTGATACACTTGGTCGTGTGTTTGTAAATGGCAGTCTGTTTCAGAAATATTTAAAGTGCATCTAATTTAATTATCAAACAGCAAATACACTGTGTGCAGAAGTCAGTGACCTAGAATATTGCCTCTAAGCTTTTGAGCATGGCTGGTAGTGCAGTGATGTAAAATGACATGAAAGCTGAAGACATAATTGCTCATTGCGAATCTTTTTTTCAGTAGCTAACGTTCATCTGAAAATGAAAAGTGACAGTTATGTATTTTTGGCAATGTTTCCCTGTAGGAAAGGAACATGCAACCTACTTATTTCTGCTACTGTTAGGGCTGACTAAAAATCATAGTCCTAAAAGTTTATTTACTAACCTTATAGACTGAATTTTTGAAGTAGTACTCGTTACTGATTTAGGGCTTGTGTAGTCTAAGTGTATAGTTGTGCAAAATGAACTGTTAGAGGTTTATCCACAAAATATCACAGGAGATACTCCAAATCCTAGGAGTATACACAATAAATTAAAAAAAAAAAACAAAAAAAACCCACACCAGCAGTAAAAAAAGCTAATAGTATAGCATCCAAAATTCAGATGCCGCTTCTGTATATCTGGCTGCACCAACCTCAGAAATGCCATCTGGTGACAGCTTTACCTTCCATGCAGATTCCATCAGACAGTGCCTGAATTCATGTTCCGATTGCTTGCAAATTTGCACTTGTAGCTGATGGAAATCATACTTATGTGAAAACTTGGACAGCAGCTAGTGAGCAGTCTTTAAAAAGAGATGACAAAATGTAGCAACTGACAATTTAGAAGTGAATGTAGACTATCTTTGTGCTTTTAAGCACATATTGTCACGTTTTGTGCTTGGAACAGACCTGTGGTTTGCTTATCTTACCCTTGATGCTTGTCTTCTGGTTCCGGAAGGCACATCCAGACAGCAGTTAGAAGTCTTTGTACATATCCCTGAATGTCTGAAGCTTTGCTGAAAATAAATTGTCTTTTGTAAAGGCTGATACAAATCTGAAGTCAGTGCTTAGTTCTAGGCCAGAGAAAGGTGCCACTAAGCACCCTGAGAAGATGGCCCAGGATATTGGTACAGAGAATAATTTAAAGACTCAGGTGATAATTATTTTGCTTTGACTATTTCCCCCCCCTCTTCTCAGTGAATGGTTTGGTTTTACTAGCTCTGTGTAAAAATAATGGGAACTGAAGTAAAGACCACAGTGTGAAGGGAGGGAGAAAACAAACTGCCATTGCTTCCAGTATGTACACTTGTACTGTGGGAGCCATCGTCAGTCAAAAATATGCTGTCGGTTCTTTGCCACCCACGTACTTCAAGATTCATGAAGTGAAGGAGACTGTCATGTGGTGGCAAAGGCCAAATTATCATAATGTGGGTGTTAAGCTTCTGCCCCAAAATATTCTCCTACATGTTGTGTTTTGAAGCTCTGTATTTGTACCTACAAAACTGTAACCTGCACGAATGGAGGAGTTAGTTGTCCAAGTGCTGTGAGTCCAGGACCACCCACAGTTCGTGGGCAGAAATGCTCTTTGTGTAGGTGGGTGCCTGTGCTTTTCAAGTATGTGTCCTTTTGTTTCACTCTCTTCGTCCTGAGATTGACAATTACTTCTGACTGCATTTCTAGTGTAGGATGTACAGGATGATGCTACTTTTAAGTCTCTTGAATGTTAGTTTACCAAACTCTCAGACCGTATAAAGTGGCGTAATTCCACTGAAATCAAGAAAAGAATGTTGTCTAAAACCAGCAGAGAACCTGAATTTGCTAGTTAGATCCATATGAACTTCTGGAATATTCTCCCAGAATTATTTTGGAGATGTACAGAGATCTGCACTTCACTTACGATGTTCTGTAGCCCACAGCTGGCTGCTATCTTTGAAGTACTGGCTTTTCCCTGTTGTCTTCTACAGTTACACCCTGAAGGTGTGTCTGAAAGTTCTTGCAGTTCTAGTATCCATTCAGCAATTTGTGCTTCCTAGTCTGCAGGGTGGTGGAGGCAGTAATTTCATTTTTTGTCAGTATGTTAACCAGGGGCATATTGATACAGGATGGTGAACTGTGTGGCATTTAAATGTAAACATATCTTCTTGAACTCTAGGCTTGTTATGGCTCATTATTTGGAGGCGAACACAGTAATTAGCACACGGTGTACTTTATGTTAATTAGGAATATTTTACACATCAGATGGTGATGTTGACTTTAGAGGGCAACCACCTGGACTCAGCTCCCTCTAGCTAAAATTAATATTTGTGTATCTTTTTTGCTTCAGTGTTTCAAAAAGCCTATGAAAAAATATTGTAACTGTTTAATTACTAAATAGCATTCCAGGCAATCAAATATCTTAATAGCATATGATTATTGGGATAGCTTGCCATTAACTATAGGTGATACCACAGTTTACATAGTGTATATATATTGCTATTTATTTTGAGTGCAAATTCCCCTATTTTAATGACCAACAGAATTCTATTTTCCAGCTATTTTGCCTCTTTTCCAGGCTTGTCTGAACTCTGGTATCACACAGTTGAGGTATCTGATCCATTTTGGACTTGGCACCTAGACTGATATTTCTGACAGAGATTAACAAAAACCAATAAAAAAAGCACTGCAAATAAGTTGCTCTTTCAGGTCTCATGATAACCCATTTACAAACTAGATAGGTCATTCTTTTGTTAAAACACAGTGAAAAAACTTTAGGACTAGCTTGAGTGCAACTGTATCTCATGAAACAAAATCAGGAAAGGTCAGTATATGTGTTGCATGTGCACGTCTTGCTACAGAACTAGGGGGCTCAATTCTGATTTACTTGTCAAGCATAGACAAAATTTCTGTTGTAATTCATGGCTGTTGTGGATTGGAGTTCTTACACCTAGATCTTTCCCCTTATTTTTTTCAGATGTATTTGTTCAGATGTCTGCCTACAAGGTGTCTCTACTTAATTCCAGTGAAAATGCCTATAGTGCTGTAATCAGTGGATGTTGCAGAAATTATGTAATTGGTCCAAAAAATGGCAAGTGTTGCATTTCAGAGGGATGAAATAACTTACTTCAAATTAGGAAAAAACTTGTGGACACTAATGTGTCTGTGGAATAGAGTTAGATAAATTTAAACGTGTTAATTGTGTGGTGCCATTACAAATGCTATTTTTGGCTGAAAATGATCAGCAGTTCCTTGTGAAATAGGGAGACATCAGACTATTTCAGCTAGCTTTGACTGGGCTGTTTGGAACTCAGTCTGCATTTCTGGCACTTGCGCTAAAAGAAGCAACACAGGAAGATTTTATTTTCTTTTTTTAAAGAAGTTGAGAGAAAATTATATAAAGCTAAGTAGGAGAAAGATAGGACAAGATACAAATATTAGTTTGGAGTGGATGATCTCTCCAGAGAGGAAGAAAAATATTTGATCAGGAAAAGGGGATGATCAGCAAGAAGAAAAATATGGTTTTCATGTTAGAGGAAAGTCAAAATTACAGGATTGCTTCTTCCCAATGAAAGACACATGACTGGAATGGAAGATCTGGATACTACTTCCAGTTCATATATAGAATATTTCTATATTTAACTACTGTATTTCTGCACTTTACCATCTGTAAAGTAAGAAACATTAGTGTGATGTTTTTAGGCTGTGCTGGGCAGTCTAATGTTTTCATCTTGCTGTGGTCCTGAATCACCTGTGATTTTCATAGGTATTTATTGTGTTGTAGCTTGAAAGGTAAGATTGAATGTCTTTCTGCGCTTGATGAACAGAAGTTAGAGGCTTGATGCAGAAGCAGTCAGATTAAATGTTCTCACGAATTTTCCTCCAGAAGTCAGAAAAAATAGATGAATGTCTGGAGTTACCTAAAATCTCAGTGACTCCAAACTTAACAGCAACCACTTGGTACCACCTCTCCTGATTTAAGCACAGTGTTGTGGACACTGTGCTTATATACGGAAAGTATGTTCCTTCTCCTCCTTCTCTGCTTTGTAACTAGTGCTCCTATTATGTCAAGGTCCATTGCATTTGCTGTAGCTTTGATGTGCTTGACCTAAAAATATTGCTGTGAGTGAATTATTCACAATGACACCAAGGAGTGCTTTTTCTAGAAGGTCTCAATAGCCTGCAGATACTGTATTGAGTATGTATATATTATATTAAAAAAAAAAAAAAAAACCAACAAACCCACAACCCTGAAAATGACCATAGAACTTCCCATAGTATTTCACACCTTCTGTTGCTGAATGGGGATCACTTTTTCTTCATGATGTAAAGAAAGTGTGTGAAAGGCAGTGTCTCTTGTCAGGCGTGGTATTGCTTTGCCCGTGAGCATTCTGTAAATTACTGGAGATGTTAAATTTGATTATCAGGTTGTATGAAATAATGTGTATTTGTACACTATGGAAATTTTTAATCTTGATATGAAAACGTGATTAAAATCACTGACAACTTACACAAGGCAACAATATCATTGCAGATATGCTTTATCAGGTAAAACATTTGTGCATTTTGAGAGAGTGCCATCAACCCCTCGCCTCCACCATCACCCTGTAACTAAGCTTTTTTCTCTTGTGCTGGATCCTATGTCCCTACAGCAATTGCACTTGTTCAACCATTACCTATTGTAGTATGGTTTATTTTTGTATTTTCCTCTTTTGGAGGTGATTACGTGCCATGATGCTGGTTCTTTCCACTGCTGTTAAATTCCACAAACTTAATAACATCTTCAGTGTTTATAAATGTGTAACACAACTGTAAGATGCATTAGTAAAAGTAATAAATGCAGAAATAAGACAAGAACGTAATAGCTCCAACTTAACTTGAGAGCTTGTCCTTTTAGATAGAATATAACTTGCTTTTAATATGATCCTTATATATAATTTGATAGTAATTCAAGTTTTCATTGCTGTACAAAAATGAGTGAACTTTAAGATAGAACCTAAGGTTCTCTATGCAGTGCTGCTGAGAAATCATATATCCCTAGCCACCCTTCCTATTAATACTTGACTGCTGTCTCTGACCTCAATAGACTTTGTGGATTCTTTGCAAGTAAATATCAGAATGAAAAAATATGTTTTTCCCAATTATTGATTTTAAATAATGTCCTAACAATTCCAGGATTTCATTTAATTTATGTGCCTCTCTTTGAATAACTAAGTTTTTTTTTAATACAAATATCGTCTTGCATGTGACTGAGGACTAATCTCTTTCATTATTTAACTAGATTTTTGTTATTTATATAGACTGCTAACATACAGTTCAAGAAGGTGGTACAGATGTTTCCTTCCATGAAAACCTTGATGGGTTGTATCCTATTCTGTTGCTGCGTGGTGAAAACTGCATACAACAAGCAAGTACAGTGAGCTAGAGAACTACATAGCTGTGGTGCTGAAGTTACTTGGTGAACAATCAAACTGAAGCATTGCTAATAGGCCCCAGCTTTTATAAGGAGAAGCTAGGAATGTCATGTGATTAGCTAAATGTTAGAAGCAATTCTACTGCTGGATATTGAAATTGCACTGTGTGGGGGCTTGCACTTACCTTGGATGATTTCTGGAAGGTAGAAATTGCAGGTTGGGCTCTGTTTTTCTGACTGGATTAAACAAAGGTTGTAAGGAAATAAGGACATTGCAGTGAGCTTTAATTACACTTTTATTTTTTTCATTACTGTTAGCAATACTGAGTGTGATACAAGTACCCAAAGTTTGGAGTAATTTTACAGTTTAATTAGTGTTTGATAATTATTTGGTATACATCTTTCTGTAATCTGACCACTAGAAAAGGTATATCTAATAATACTTGCTGTCTGATACTATTTATTTAGGTGCCTAAGGTCAATTCACGTAACTACTGAATTCTTTATTCAGTGTAATATTTTGTCCATGTCTCTGTACTCTGGCTCCTGTTTCTGTCTTGACAAATATAGAAGAGATTTTTGTAAACCTTTTTATAATACCTAGTTAAAATGAAGTTTATACACTCTTTCCTCATGCTCAGAGTCCTGAGAGTACACATATACAAAGTTCTCTATATTATTACTTGTTTCCACATACATACTGAACAAGAATTATGGTTTCAACAATGTCAAACCCTGTGAGGGTGATATTCCAGAAAAAGTGCTACTTTTTTTCAGTCCACAGTTAAACACACTTAAAACAAACAATTGAAAACTGAATATCCTCAACTATTTTTTGACCAGAAAAATGTAACCTATAAGGAATGTCTGCTTGTCACTATTCCTTTCAGAGCTGATGTTCCTCCCAATTGCACCTGTAAAATGTGGGGCCACAGTTGCATTCATTGTTCAGTGAGCTTGTCCACATAGTTAAACCCACCGACAGCAATGAATGTTGATTGTGACCTTTTTTTGTAAAGCGTGGCAGAGTAGGGGAGAAACATCATGTGCTGGTTAGGTTTCTATCTTCGTTGTGAAGGCCTGAAAGCATGAAGTAAGGAGGAGGATGGTTAGCTGGAGGGTACAATCAACGGTCGATGGTTTTCACTTTAATTCCAAACTCACCGACAGCGTTGAATGTTCACTGAAGCAACCACTACAAGAGAACTCCATTGACGTGACAGCTTCCTTAAATGTCTGAAAGGAGGGGGGGAAATAAAAATTGACAATTATTTTCATCATACAGATGATGCAATTTCTGTCATTGTTTTCTTACCAGTACCAGCACACTTCTCTGCCCATCCCATTTCATTCTCCATGCATAGGGCTGGCAGCTTCCCAAGTGTCTTTCTATGAAAAGAAAAGATATTTCACTTATTCAAGCTCTAACGATATAGTTGGGCAGAAGTGGATTGATTAATGTTGTCCATGTTACTGCAAAACTGAACTTCATAGCAAGCTGAAGCAAGATTTCATGTGCGTACTAACAGATCCTGCCAAGAGTATTGTGAATCAGTGTTACAGTTTATACTTTGCCCAGTAGAGTAAAATCTGCAAATATTCATCTCTTGATGAGTTTACAACAAGGTTTGATGATCTAAATTTCTTTTCATGTGTGTTTTTTGTGGCTGCACACTGTTTATGTCCAGAACTTGGTCATTACAAATTCAAGTGCATAACAATTTCCACAGTAGCACAAGCTATTTTTTCAGCATCTGAGCTTTCCAACAAATTTTACTTGTATTTCAACACTGTATATACTTTTCTTACATGCACACTATGTGTAGGGTTACAGTTTTAATCTTTTACAGGCAGAATTGCTGAGGCTGTAGCAGAAGGCACAAAATGGTAACACAGGAATTTTACCTTGCCTGTGTTTGTTAGCAGTTCTCCTGAAGAAGGTTCTTCTCTTGCAGCTTTGTTGGTCTGAGCTCCTTTAGCTAGGACTGCTCTTAGATTGCTGCACTGAACCTGTGATGGATTCATTGGCTTTTAGGAGCTGCTACTTGTTAAATCTTTTACCAGACAACAAGCTAGTCTTGTGGTCCCTCATTGCTTTCTACATTTATAATTTTTTTTTGTTTACTTTGTTTATAGTACCATAAAGGGAACCAGCACTGAAAGACTTCAGTCATACATATGCTGCCTGTGTGTGTGTATATATATAAATATGTATATATTTTAAAACAAATGTGACAAGAGCTTTGTTGTATCTGTTTCTTCATCAAATTGCTCTTTACATTCATATAACTGTATTTTTATCAAATATATCTAAAGAGCAGAGGCATTAATATACCCTGCTGGAAAACTACAGAAGAATGGAATTTAAAGAATTTCTGGTAGATTGTTTTTTTTGTTTAGGAATGCCATTGGTCATGAATATATGAGTTATAGCTCCAACCAACAGTGGCCTAGATGCCCCCTTTCCCCCCTTTTTTTGTGTGTTGATTCAGCATCAAGAGAGTCAAGTTTGCTGCTGATATTTTAGATCTGAAGCTTGATTTCTTTTTTTTTTTTCCCACTTATTTGTACTGAATATATCACAGTTCAACTCCACGGATGTAGAGGAAGGGAGTTCACACCAGTGTGAGCTATGAGAGAATAAACCTCTTCAACTGAATAGTCTTTTGCATGTCTGCATCTGTTCAACATTGTTATAGAAAAATGCATATAGGCTCGCTTGTGTGTAACGCATTCCCAGCTATAAGCTTTCTTTCTGTATGCCTTTTCTTTCAGTACTTATTCCTATGGTCTTATTCCCTGCTTTCCTCTATCACATCGTATTTCAAAAAGAGGTCTTGCCAGACTGATACCTGGCAGTTAGGATGGGGTGTAAGGGAAAGACAGGAGCTGTGTGGAGCTCATGGCTGGATGGATTGCATCTTAAAAGGAATTACTTTCATGGGTTATTATTATTCCCTCCCAACCCTGTAATGGGAAAACCTCAGTATTTCCTTGGTTACCTAGCTGCTGTTGAAGTGGGCTGAAACTTGTAAGTACAAAAACACAAAAAAGTATTCCTGAGCTGTAGCCATCATTCATGATGTGTGCAGGTTATGCAGGGTAAAAATGCTTTCATCTTCTCTCATCTGGTTTTAATTTTAATTTTTTTTCTAAATCCCTTACTGGGCTTAGCTAGCTATTACAAATGCCAGCTTTATTTTAAGTTTTATTTCAGATCTGCAGGCTTATGTGAACATTCAGATTGGATGTATGGTTTTTTTATTTAAGGTTAGTAGGTCATAAATAAACCAAAGCACTTTCCTTGCTGTGAGCTATAGGGTCATGGTGTACATGAAATATCACTTTAAAAAAAATAGGAACCTAACATGAATTGACAGTGGTACATGAGGAAGTAGTTCATTGTGCTGCTGTAAAGGCCATAGGGATTTGGACTGCTTGAGCTGCCTGTTTTAGGAATAGATTAGATATCCTGTCTGATGACCTGTTCTTAATTTAAGTGACTGCCTTTGCCAGCCCTTCCAGAGGGCAACTGTGTGAAGTAGAGCATCTCATCTTCAGTCCTTTTTCCTCCTCTTGATGCCCTGACCTAAATTGGAGATACGAGTGTTGTGCTGCACAAACAAACAATTACTTCAGTTGCTACGTGAGCTGCATCTTCAGTTCTAATTAGTTAGCTTTTCAATGTTGACCTTGCTATCTCAAATTAGAAGACAAATATTCATTATACTGGTTAATAACGGTAACTAGATTTTGTTACACAATACGTCCATGTTTAACAGCTGCTCTATGTAAATCAATTTCTTGTTTATCTCCCTCTCTCTACTTGGATGGCTGGAGCTGTGAAGTACTGCTCTGCCTTGCTTATTGCTCCACCTCTTCCTTTCTTGTTTCTCCCTCCCCCACATTAACTGCTTGCTGAAATAGAGCTTCCAACAGCTGTTTCAATATTTTTGATGTTCAAACTGCTTGTCTACTGGTGCAGTCCCTTAGGAACAAATGCTTAGTTGAAGAAATACATCTCAGTTTTGTAGGTTTCTTACAATTTTAGACGATGAGAGCACTCTTTTCTTTTTAACATACTTAGACACTCTTCATGGTCTATAGCATCGTGGTTTTTGTTTTTCCTTTGCTAGCATTGAATTGCTTCCGGAAGGTGGAGCTGAGTCTTTTTCTGAAGGCAAACTGTCATTTGTACCAAAAAAAGAACTGAAAATTAGGGTTAATACTCATATTACAAAGTTATCTCATGGATGTAGCTCTCGGCTACTTCCACTTGCCCTCTCCCACAGTCTGTCAACAGGCATCCAGTCATACCCTTAGGGACAGGATGTAATGCAATGAGTGGATGTATTTTTAATTGTCGCTGAAGTGAATTCCAATGCTAGTGCCTAAAAATAACTAATGCACGTGGGATCAGACTCTCAGTTAATGTAAAGTGGTGCAACTCTGTTGAAATCAGTGGCATCTGCCTTTCCACCAGCTGGCACCTGGATGCTCCTCTGGAAAAAAAAAATGAAGTAGAATGATCACTCATCAGTTTATCATCTTTTTTTTTTTTTTTTTTTACACTTAAACCATTCCTAGATTCTGGATCTTCATGTTGTATCTACTTATTACCCAGAGTAAATTAACAGCAATACTAAATCTCACTGTGTACTGACAGTGCCGTGCCTCCATCAAGAGGAGAAATTTAATCCAGCTGACTGTTGTTACTAGAGATTCAATTTATCTGTGAATGTCTGAGTTATATGCAGGAAGTAAAGACTCTGTACAACCATCAAAAGGAAGGTCGTTACCTGACAAAATGAAAAGTGCTCATTTCTTCTTTGATCTTAAAAACTGTAAGAAGAGAATCCAGTAACTTTCACTGTAATCTAAGATTCTAACTATTATACAAACACTAACTGCAGTTGTTTCTGCAGTTGATTGAAGTATGGCTCTTAATTACTTCTACAGTAATGCTAAAGGCCAATGTTTTTCACCTAGAGGATGACAGTGGTTTTGTATTGCTCTCAACCTATGGAAACATGGTAACATCTTTGTGAACCTCTGTTGGTAGAAGATGTTTTGGGGAGTATTTACTGGAGTATAGCCACTTCTGGAGAAGAGTAGCAGCTGTATAATTTTTTGAAGTACTTGTGCTTGCTGTCCGGTCAGGAGAGAATACTGCAATTGTACATATTGGTATGGAGAAATCTAAAATTATGGAGAATTAGAATGGAAAAGAAGGGGGAAATAGCTTGGCACACAGAAATGCCTTTCATTAGTGAAAAAGTGATACTGTGATTGTTCTTAAACCAACTCAAAACTTGTGCTATGTGCATACTTGTCACAGTGTCATGTGCAATCTCTTGGGTTCCTTTGGAGTTCTGCTGGCCCAGAAACCAGTGTGTCTCCAAGCCTGCAAGCTCACGTGCTGGTAACCGTTAACTGCGTTTCTCAGCAAGCTTGTTTTCTGAAAATTGACTGTGCTTTTGAAATAAAACCTGTCAAATAATATTATGTGATTACAAGACAGTTCAAGGTGGGATGCTGATTAGCCAACCTAGTTTAGGAACAGAGCAAATGTGAGCAGCAGTAATGATATTTGGTCAAAAATAATCTATTTAGGGTTTGAAAGTATGCTTTGCCCACCAGATTTTTATCTGATTGCTGTTTTGTTAAGTTTTTATATTAATAACCCCTTCCAAAACAACATTTAATGCAGGAGTACTTAAGGCAATGTGGTTTTGATTGGTGTTTTTTGCACACTGTGTTAAAATTTCAGCTCAGTAAAAATTGTTATTCCTATTTATCAAATCACTGTTGCATTCTTATGTTCTGTACATACGTTTACATCTGAACAATTGAACCTGACTGCANAAGCTGGTGATTCTGCGATTCTGTGGTGAGGGGTCTGGAGCAAAAGTCTTACGGGGAGCAGCTGAGGGAACTGGGATTGCTCAGTCTGGAGAAGAAGATGCTCAGGGGAGACCTTATTGCTCTTTACAGCTGCCGTTGTCATAAAGAAGTTACTCTGGACTCAGAGCACTACAAGTGTTAGCAAAAACCATATTCTTATAACGCTGAGATAATGCTTCTGATACAAATACCAATCCTTTTTTTTTTTTTTTTTTTTTTTTTTACACTTAAACCATTCCTAGATTCTGGATCTTCATGTTGTATCTACTTATTACCCAGAGTAAATTAACAGCAATACTAAATCTCACTGTGTACTGACAGTGCCGTGCCTCCATCAAGAGGAGAAATTTAATCCAGCTGACTGTTGTTACTAGAGATTCAATTTATCTGTGAATGTCTGAGTTATATGCAGGAAGTAAAGACTCTGTACAACCATCAAAAGGAAGGTCGTTACCTGACAAAATGAAAAGTGCTCATTTCTTCTTTGATCTTAAAAACTGTAAGAAGAGAATCCAGTAACTTTCACTGTAATCTAAGATTCTAACTATTATACAAACACTAACTGCAGTTGTTTCTGCAGTTGATTGAAGTATGGCTCTTAATTACTTCTACAGTAATGCTAAAGGCCAATGTTTTTCACCTAGAGGATGACAGTGGTTTTGTATTGCTCTCAACCTATGGAAACATGGTAACATCTTTGTGAACCTCTGTTGGTAGAAGATGTTTTGGGGAGTATTTACTGGAGTATAGCCACTTCTGGAGAAGAGTAGCAGCTGTATAATTTTTTGAAGTACTTGTGCTTGCTGTCCGGTCAGGAGAGAATACTGCAATTGTACATATTGGTATGGAGATTTATCATCTTTTGGAGAATTAGCCATGTTCTTGACTAATGGAAAAGAAGGGGGAAATAGCTTGGCACACAGAAATGCCTTTCATTAGTGAAAAAGTGATACTGTGATTGTTCTTAAACCAACTCAAAACTTGTGCTATGTGCATACTTGTCACAGTGTCATGTGCAATCTCTTGGGTTCCTTTGGAGTTCTGCTGGCCCAGAAACCAGTGTGTCTCCAAGCCTGCAAGCTCACGTGCTGGTAACCGTTAACTGCGTTTCTCAGCAAGCTTGTTTTCTGAAAATTGACTGTGCTTTTGAAATAAAACCTGTCAAATAATATTATGTGATTACAAGACAGTTCAAGGTGGGATGCTGATTAGCCAACCTAGTTTAGGAACAGAGCAAATGTGAGCAGCAGTAATGATATTTGGTCAAAAATAATCTATTTAGGGTTTGAAAGTATGCTTTGCCAACCAGATTTTTATCTGATTGCTGTTTTGTTAAGTTTTTATATTAATAACCCCTTCCAAAACAACATTTAATGCAGGAGTACTTAAGGCAATGTGGTTTTGATTGGTGTTTTTTGCACACTGTGTTAAAATTTCAGCTCAGTAAAAATTGTTATTCCTATTTATCAAATCACTGTTGCATTCTTATGTTCTGTACATACGTTTACATCTGAACAATTGAACCTGACTGCAATTTGAGTATTCCTTCACGTTAGTCTTGTTTGCAACTGTGTTTTTCCAACACAGAGAATTGCTGTGCTGGATCTCTTAGCTTTGCTTTATATTTAAAGCCAAGAAATTGGTGAATAGATTCTAATACTGCATGCAGTTTTCCAGTCTTTTTGGACAACAGTTCTCCATTTTTTTTGTTACTGGGACTTGTTACTATTTATGGAAGATATGCACATATTTCAATGTCCATAAATCATATACAAACATCTGTTCTTTCGATCAGTAGGCAGGGAATTGAAACTGCTTTTTACATTAATATCCATGAAGCAACGTTCACCTACTGTCTTTGTGCTTAAATTTTAATATTTTAGAAAATATCTCAGTAATGTAACTTTGGATTTTTAGAAACTACAAACAGTCTGGCATAGAGTTCTGAGAGGTCCGTACCTTAAAATGTCTAAAAGAAGTTGTAGGATAGATGGTGTAAATGACCGTGTTGCTTGTAACAACTTGGCTAAAACACAAGAGGTTCTGTTAGTATGACTCTGTACTACAATCTGCTTTTGAAGGGGTTTTCTTACCCTCCCCGTATTTAAACAAGAGCCCTTCTCTTATTTGCTGAATATGACTTGTGTGCAGAGGCCTCCATTTTTGTCTTAGTACTATATATTTCCCATGTGATCCTGCAGATAAGATTTGAAGTATAGTAAGAGTGAAGTTGTGTTCTGAAAACATTCGGTATATATGGAAACCAAAGGCTTTGTGCAAGTTGAAATGTAAGATGTGGGAAAGAAAATTGTGTATGATAGTATGCGTGCTGGATGCAAAGCTTAAAAAAAAAAGTTTTAATCCTTTCATTTTTAAATCTCAATATCTATATTTTTTGAATAAAGATGTTTATAGCTATAGGTAAAAAAATAAAAACTTCAATATCTATCCAGTTCAGCCTTATTTCATACAAAAGGATTTAGTTGTAGGTAGCAAAACTGTGATTGATTGGCTGCTTTTTACTGCCTGCTCCGTTGTGTTTTCTTCAAAGGAAGAAGTGATATTTTGGGACTGAGTTATTAAGTATCAGCAATAGCAACTGAATTTTCATTTGATGAAAATCAGTGCAAAAATGGGAAAATATTCTGTATTACTAAAAGGTATTAATTTGAGTCTTACCATAACTTGCCTTGGTCTTTGCCTACTCTCCTTCTGATTATTAAAGGAGGAAAAAAAAAATCAAAACTAAACCCTTATCAAAATGGCAAAAAAGAATAACCTGCTTCAGAACAGATGATTGTAGATCTGCATCTTAGGTTTTCTGGTCTATTTCTGTACACTGCTATCCTTTAGTTTCTTCACAGTGATTATGACATACATAGAGAAAAACATGAGTGATGCTTTAAAAATAGGTTTTTTGTGTGCTTTTAAAATTGAAACATTTCATTGAAGATTTCATTTTCATTAGAAACGGGGTTGCTTTTGTGAGGGTAGCTTTGGGATTCTCCGTATTCCTGTACTGTACACAGCCAGAACAGAGTGCAGATGCATCTGGCTTTAAATATCCCATCCCCCTCTTTTTTTGAGTCACTATAGAAGTGGGCTGTCAGAATTACCAAATTCAAATAATTATGGTCCTGCTGCAAAAAGTTTCTTTTGATCAAGAGCAAGTCATTTGAACCCTAACATTTAGAGGGCAATACTCAGGGCCTCATAAAAGCATAGTGACGGCTGATATCTTATAGTGCTTTGAACATGTGAAGTGCTATATAAACAATATAGGGCTATTGCACACAACTCAAGCTATTAGCATGTGAGGCACACTGCCCCAGGCCCTTAGAGAGTGAATTGCCTCCTCACTGGAAGAGAGGCACCTTTTTAGGTTCTGTGTCTCTGCTTCGTTTAAGTATCAGGAGCTTCCTAGGTAGTATGTAGATATGGAAAGTATATATGTATACATATACTTTTTCAAATACTGTGTATGTGACTCAGGACTAGCAAAAGGCAGAGGACATTCAGTTCGAACTGCTATTCTGCAAATGCGAGGATGGTAAATCACTGCCTGATCACAGTATGTGCTTTGCTGTAATTATGTTTTGTCATTTTTGTGGGTTTTTTTCCTTTGAAACATTTCTATATGGTAAGATACTTATTGCTGACAAACTCAGTATTTTCCACGTATACTTTAAAATGAGGTTGTGCTTTAAATTCATCCTTGAAAATACCAACACACTTCACAAAGGTTAAACCACAAATTGAAGACTATGTTGAAAACTTCATGGATGTCTGTGTATAAATGCTGGTGAAATAATATTCTTAAGATGTGAATCTAAGTTAAGAAAATAGTAGAAGGGCACTTGCTAAACAGACAGCTTGATGTCCGTTTATTAGTGGGACATACTGCTCAGTTTGGAACAAAGGTTTCTTAGGATTGCTGGAATTGCCAGTTTTGCTTTGTTTTGACTCTCCATTGCATGTTCTGTGTGCTTTGATAAATAACGTCTGATGTTTAGAACCCACCAATTGCTTGTCCTGCAATCACTTCAGCGTGCATCCTGGGGCAGTAGAAAGACTCACGGCTATCTTCAGGGAAAGAGGAAATTCCTTAAAGTCTTTTTATGTAAGTCATTGCTGTGATTTAAAAAAGCAAGGCAGTTTCTGGCCCACTGTTAGTGTAATATGCTTTTCACCTTCTAACAGTGCAGCAGCAGAGACCCTTCTAAAGAAGTGCTTTTTCTACTTTTAGACTCCTGAGTTTAAGCTTTTAGGCATGTTAAATGATGTAAACAAGCTTTGAATTTTCGTTACACAAGTTATGGATTTGTTACTGTTATCTAGGAAAAAGCATTCAAAACAAACAGTTTTAATGCTTAGCATAGCAAAAACCATTGCAGTACAAATACTTGTACTAGATCCAGTGGTTTACAGCATGGGTGAAGTGTAATCCTACATGTTCATGGAGTTAATGCCTAGTTTGTTCACTGTTGTTTTTCTATATATAAAGACCAACACACAAAACACTTGTTTTCTGCTCTGGCAATTGTGTTTTTAAGTATTGTCACAACAAAAGTTACAGGATTGCAGGAACTCATAAAAACTTTATTTTGTTGAAAAAATGGTATACTGGTAATGTTTTTAATTTATCTGTGTTTCTGTGTGTCCCAGCATCCTTCTCCTTGTCCTTGTTCAGCTCAGCTGCCTTTTGAAAAGCACTTTGTGCTCCAGTGACCACTTTAAATGTTCTATTGGCAAAATTAAACTGGAATTTATTTTTCCAACAGAAAGCGTGAGTTTAAAGTGGTCATTGGCCCAAAAACCTATGGTGAGTGCAAAGATTTTATTAGGAAGGGGGGTGATGCTTAATCTCTTTTTCTGTCCTTCAGTCCCTTTTTCCTGCTGATTTCTTAAATCCTCTTTGCTTTCGCCCTTTTCCCAGACTCCCATAAAGTGTGGTTCCTACACACTTTCCCGAAGTTCCCCTCTTCCAGCCCCAGAGCAGTGAGGTTTCCTTTTTTGTAGTCATCTGCTGCAGGAAGGAAGGGCGAGCCAGGGGGAGGAGGGGGAACAACCAAGTTTTGGGGTCTTGACTGAAACTGATTTATGAATCCAAATTCTGTCTCTTAAAACTGTGGGAGATGAACTAGAAGACTGGCAGTAAAATAAATGACAGAATGGGATGGGGGAAAATATGTATAGGCAAAGGATGTGGGGATTATTAAAGCATTCCCTTTGCTTCATGTATGCTTGGGTGTGTGCTATAAAATTCAAGTAAACAAACAACGTGGGCAGTAGAATGTGATGGGAGAAAACGGGATTTCTCTTTCTTTTGTAGATCTAAGGCTATCAGATTTGTACATTCGTAACATCCAAAAGGCCCAAACTAAATAAAGTATTTCCACACAGCTGAGTCTTGCTCTTTTCCAGTTCTGAGTACATTTAAATATCCAGCCTGTAATGGTTAGATAGCGTGTCAAAAAAGATTCCAATGCAGTCAGCACCTTTACTGTGAAGAGCAGGTTTAGAGATCAGTCATTTCAGTCTCTGTAACCACTCATAATAATAAGAAAACAAACATAAATTCCCAACATTACCTATACATCCATAGGTGACGCTGGTTGTTCTGAGAGGCTGTGGGGGTTTTTGTTATTTGCAATTTTTTCGTTTTGTTTTTTTTACATCCTTATCTCATGGTATTTCTAAAACCCTTCTAATGGCAACTGAGAAGTTTGATTCAAATTACTAACTGTGTTAAAGCATTCTATTTGTATTTTTCTTTGGAAAACTCAGGATGAAATTCCATTGCTTAAATCCTATGTAAACTCTATATTTGAATACATAATGCAGAGACATTATGTTGGCTTTTAGCAGATAGGGTGAATTTCATTCTTAGTGAATAACCCAGGTGCTAAAAAGCTATGGCTGAAAGTGCTAGGCTAAAAGCACAAGTCAGCTAGGTACATAAATATTGCATGGCTACATCTTAATGGGTTTCTGTCGTAGACTTGCTTTGTTTAAAGATTTCCATAACCCTGCTGATTTATTGCGCCTTTTCTAGAAGTATGCTGTTAGCAGGAAACTCAGTTGAAGCACTTTCAATCATGTTGGAGGATCATTATACTTTCACTTGAATAACTAATTAGTTGCAAGAAATAAACCACTGCTGTTTAGCACAAAAACACTTCCAACAAGGACTCTCATTTTTGTTGGGGAAAATGACCTCAGGCGCTTGAGGAGGGGGCAGAAAGGGGAAATAATGATCTGGCTGTCTTTTAATATAACTTTTGTTTTCAATTCAACCTGACAACATGCAGGCAGCATATCGTGGTGCCTTATTCAGACAGCTTAGATTTGGGGCAAGTACATTTTAATCTTGCCTGTCACAGGAATCTCAAGGCTGACCTCATCCCATTGATTGAAACTGGTTTAAGGTTCCATATTCCATCCCTTAAGGGAGAGAGGATACAAGACTGATGAAGAAATGAATTAGTGAATGGGATGAAAGAAAGCATATAATATGACCAAAGATAGCATATAACTAGTCTGTTCATGTTGCTGGATCTCATTTACCTTGTGAAATGTGGATCATGCTTTACTGTCATATGAATGTCTAGGCTGTATCTTGTGTAAGAGTTTAGTATTATTGTCATGTACTGTTTGCTGTTCACAGCATCACTAACAAGTTATAGTGAAGGAAAGAAAGGAAACTATG
Organism: Odontophorus gujanensis; assembly: GCA_013399175.1. NCBI lineage: Eukaryota > Metazoa > Chordata > Aves > Galliformes > Odontophoridae > Odontophorus > Odontophorus gujanensis. The sequence continues at coordinate 308,011 of VXAB01000920.1, read as the reverse complement.
AGAAGTTAAAGTTCTTAGTGATTTGCCTCACTTCTATGGGCAAAAACTACTAGGAAACTTAGGACAAATGGTTTCTGATATCTATTTTCTTCCCAAATGAATTAAAAACAGTCCAACAAGAAAATAAAGATATCTTGGTCAGGTTTTTTTTTGTTTGTTTTGCCTTTTTTCCCCCTCTGGAGCTTGTATTTCATTCAAACTATTTGGGAAAGATGTATATATATATGCACAAATATTTTTCAACTATGAAATAGAATCTGAAATTATTGTGCATGTATAAATCTGTTCTTTCAGTCTTCTCCCTCTTTTGCAGAGACAGTGAATTTCTCAGATATTTGGAGAGAGACATATCCTTCAGTAATGTAAGAGCTAAGGCGTGGGGAAGCTTATTGGTATTTCTTGCTGTCCCCTTCTATATACCTGTGCTTGCAAGAATAGAAAATTGTCTTCGGTATGAGTACCTGAGATGTGATTGTACAGAAATGCTGGGCATTACTCAGTGTAAAAGGAGTGAGTGGGCAATTGTAGTCTTGACAAACTGCTGCTGAATAAAAAACAAAAAAAAACAAAAAAAAACCAAAACACAGTAGCACTACCACATTCCTATAATAGCTTTGTCACATTTTCCTTCCCCTGTTTTCCCTGTTTTTTGCCTTCCTTCCAGGGCTTACTCTGAAACACATATCTTGGACAGTGTATCTGAAAGTTTGGAAACAGAGTCTCATTAAGGTGTTTACACTTACACTGGATTACTTACATAGTATAAGAGTCTTCTGAAAATATTTATATAAACCCACTTCTTGTTGGGTGTGTGTGTTTTCCCTTTTTTTTTTTTTTCTTTTTTTTTTCCTCTTCCCTGGATAAGTTTTGAATTTTGCCAGGACATGGCAGCACAGTAGAAACAAGAAGGTTGTTACTGATGTCTCCTTGTTGGGGTGGGGAGGAGGAAAGTCTGCATATGTTCATATCAGGAAAGCTAAGTTAATATAGAAGAAAACAACAGAGCTGCTCTCAAACTCATTATAGCAATTTCTTTTTGAGGAGTTATGGAGCAAACAATTTCAGGTTGGACACACTGCCCCTAAAACAGATCAGCAGAAACATGAACTTGTGTGTGTTTGTATGCCTGCAAGCTGCTCTGCTTCAGGATATTTGTATGTAAGGAAAAAAGAGAGAAAAGTTTAGTTAAAACTCTTTCACTAACACTACCACAGCAGTTTCAAACTCCAGTTTTAACTTCAGTCTGATGATCAGATTGGTCTCTTGAAACTCTTCCCTTTGGGTTCTCGTATTGACACAATGACACACACTCTCTTCAGTCATCAACTGTCCCTATGCAGTGAAAATTTATGGTCCTTCCTAGCCATATATCATCAAAAGAGGTGGAGAATAAGTAGTCTAGAAAGAACTGAGTACCTAGCATATGTGGCACTCTTCTTTAAAGGAAAACCTTGAAACAAATGGGCACCTACACCTCACTAGTATTCAAACTTCAGTTACTGGATGAAATCACAAAACGTGAAAGCTGATCAGGGACGAAACAACAGCAAAACAACAGTAGGCCAAAATGACTCTGTACAGACTGAGTATGCCGTGCCAAGGTATTGAAGGATGAGTAGAGAATTATTACTTGAAGTGGATTATAGGAGCAGCCATTACAATTATGTTATGTTTGTTATGTTATTAGGAAACTTGGTTGTATTAGTTTTGTGTAAACATATCTCATTCTCTGTAGATTGAAAAGATGAAGTAAATGAGGAAGTGGGTTGGGTTGGTCATGTGTCTGAGAAACCTCACCTAGATTGTACCTGTGCTGCTGGATTAGTTCTAAAAGTGGGTTTCAGGCTCTTGGTTATGTTATGGGAAGAGAGTTTCATTGAATGGACTGGAAAAAAAAAAAAAAAAAAAGGCTCTGAAATGCATACAGCATGCTTTTGATGAAGCATTTGATATAGTCCAGTATGATGTATTTACTCTTTTACAAACCTCTTCCCCTTTGAGGATGTCAGTCAACCTGGTTTGTTGTCTTTCAGGGTTTCTCAAAGTGCAAGTCTGTAAACATGTCCTTGTGTGTGCATAAATATATTTCTGCCAAACTTCAGAGTGCAAGAGTAATCAGTGTGTGCATCTTACTGCTTAGTTCCATTTTGACATTTGGCAACAAAACAAGGCTGTTTTCTCAGATGATCAGCAGATTTCCACACAGACTTGGTGGTGATTAGTTGTGGTTTCTGTAGTTTAAAATTCCTAAATATAGTGGAAGACTATAGATGTGGCATCTCTATGATTAGAAAGACTTGCTAGAGCTTTACAATTCTGAGAGAAAATGGGGGTAATTCCACTGATTAAAAACATAAAAATCTGTACTTTGCAGATTATGCTGTCTCGTGAATATTAAGAACTACAGTTTTTCTTGCGTTACAGAGATGCATAGTCAGAAGATGAACTGTGCCCTTTGTCTGCATTCTCTTGGCTTTGGCATTCTTCCCAGGATTTCCACCCTACCCCCACCATTTTGTGTATATACATGTATACGTGTACTTTATATAGCGATAAAAGTAACTTGGGGGCTTCGGTCCCAGTCATTCTCACTCATTTTTTGTGCTCATTTTGAGCCTTTGTATAATGTTAATATTAACTGTTCAATCAGCATCTTTGAAAGGAGGCTGCCAGATTCCTAATGCAGAAAAGCTAAATGGTGCCAGGAATCATTCACTCTGTGCTAAATATTGCTGCTGGCTCCTCTCTCTGTCTCTCCGAGTCTGTGGATGTCTAATCCTCTGCTCTTCACTGTAAAGATGGCAGGACTTAAAAAAGAAAAAAAGCCATCTGAATTTGCTGTTATGTAACAAACATCTTGCCATCCTGTGTGGTTAAAGAGTTGAAATGGTCTCAAATGGTATCAAGGTCTTATTTAATTTCCTTTTGGTATTTTATACTGGATGTAATATCTCTATGCTCAGCTACCGTGATACTTGACATTCAGTTCTTCACTTGCCAAGACTTGTGTTTAGTGAATTTGGAAATTCTATTTTAAACAAGAAGTGTTTTGCTGCCAATCAAGTCTAAATAGCAACACTAAACTGCTTTGCACACCAACCGACCAGCAGAATATCTATGAAGCCATTCAGCTGCACCCTGCTTGTACCACCCAGATGATATCTATATAGAGTTGGCATACTGAAAACTAAAATGATGCAGTACTAAAAACGAAACTCAGAATAAGTAATGCTAATGTGCCAACAAATCTCTACAACCATGAATACCTCTTTATTGCATTTCTGGTTTTGGAAAGATCTTTGGATCTTTCCAAAAATACTGAGTAGAAATATTTGATTGTGAAAGAACAAAGTTTTCCAGTCACACTTATAGTAAGCAAATAATTCATAGTAGTTTTTGAAAACTGCCATTAAAAAATGAGCATAATGAAACCTTATCAAGCTGCATTATATTCTGAAAATATATGCTACAGCTGGTTTAGGTGCTAGCCCAGAGTACTTATATTAAAAAAAACAAAACAAAACAAAAAAACAAAGAACAACAACAAAAAACAACCAGTCCTCAAAAGCCTTATTCAGAGTTTATTTCACCATGGAGTTGCCCAAAGGCCTTAGCCACCAGAACATCTGTCAAATGATTTCCCAGTACCTAGGCCAGATTGTTGCCAGCCTCACTTCAGTACTCCTTGCACAGCTGGTTGCAGGCACCTGTAGCTCACTGCCCTGGCACTTCTGCTGTGCAAGCAACCAGCTGTTGGAGCAAATGTCCAAGACAAGGGAGGCTGCTGGCTCAGTTACCATGCTGTAGCTGGGCATATTCTTTTTTTGCTAACTGAATACTCAGTTCCTCTTTGCAAAGTGCTGAAACCTATGGAGAAAGCATTTGAGAGCATTCCTTGCACTGACATACCATGTAGTGGGTACGGAGTGGATTTGGTTTCAAAATCTCATTGGTGAAGTTGGAATTTGAATTCAGGTTCTCCATACCTTGGCTGTGAAAGCTCTTTCTTCAGAGTGAGGCAGCAAAAGCTGCTTATTCCTTTGCCAGTTGAGAGAAAAGTTTGAGTTCCTGGTCCTATCCCCAAAATGGTAGGAGGCAGCAATGCTAACTCCAGGCCTGCTGCAATTCTAAACCTTTTGACACTCATTCCCCTGATGAATTTAGGAGCTCTTTCAAAACTGCTGATTTCTGACAGTTCTCTTTTGTGCGTTGTTCTCTATGTTCTCATTGTTCTATGCAATATACATCACTGCCTAGATATAAATCCCCATGGATGTGTTGAGTATAGATGCTTGGTAGATAATTGTAACATTTCCTAATTTTTCTAACTTCAGTCCTTCGTTGCACTAAGGTATCTTCTGGGCTTTATTTTCTTTTCTCCTTTCTATGAGGAAAAGGGTGTAATGATTCTGTGTTTGATTAAGCTGACTCTTCTTGAACTAATATATTCTTTACTGGCTGTTCTGCTTTCCTCTTAGGCATAATTTGATGTTCCCTATGCTGAAGTGACAGCTCCTGGGTGATGTGTGACAGCACAGCCAAGAAATCTGTACGCAAGGGTGCATGTTCTCCAGCTGGATAGTTCTCCAGGAAGAGATATAGCAGGTATAAATCGGAACTGAAAAGTCTGTTTCCATTATCAAAGAATTTAGCTTCAACTGCAAATTCTAGGCACCTAATATATAAACATAGGTTTATGCATGTGACTTTGCTAGCTGAAATGTTAACATCTGAGTTTGAGGGTTTAAAAAGGGTTTTTGGCATGTAAATTAGCTTTTAGCTGAGACACTCCAAAAGCAAACTGGAGAAGATAATTTTTTTTTTTTTTTTTAATTGTGAACTTTTGTTTTTTATTTCTACTTACTATTCTGTCAATGAGTAGTTGGTCTAGATGAAGAGAAAGCAGGCTATCTTACAAGCTATTCACTGGAATAAAACTGTTAGGAAACAGCTCTGGAATAAATTTCTTGTTTTAAAATTATTAATACAGAGAGTTACTAGTGGGATCAGTTTTCTTGTAAGCCTTGCTAATCTACGAAGTTGAACCTTAAGTACTGTGCAGTTTTCTCCTATTCTGAGTATATAAAATATAGTCTACCTTAAAAACGTTTTTTCCTTTTTACCAAAGAATTCTTAATAGCCTTCAGAAGGAATTAACCATGTTTTGAGCTTCCTTATCTTTGTTTACCTACTTTAATATGTTGTAAATCTATTATTGAAAGTTTATGTAATATTTCTTGGACTTGTTAGCTCCTTCATAAGATCAGGTAATCAAAAACTGGTTAGAAAGAAGTGCAGTAGTATAAATCTTGCTGACTCATTTGATTTCTCATTCATTAAACTGAGACAGTGAGGGTGAACAAATTCTGGTTATGTAAAAGGAGACAAGTGTGGAAACATGGAAAACATGCCTATTCTTGTGAGAGGTGTGTTGTACAATAGCTTCTGATGAAGTGTGGTTGAAGAGCTGTTATGACTAAGATGGATGCTGTCTGGTGCAGGCCTAGTAGAGCTACTGTTTCTGGTTTTTTTTTTTCATCCCTCTGCCTTCCCTGCATCTTATCCAATCATGGCAGCACTCACGAGAATAGCGGCATTCCTCCACTATTCAGTGGGGTAATATTGGTTGGAAACAAAAGCATGCCTCCAGGTGTACTCTGATAAAACTCATGTGTTGCAAAAATGTACTGAAAGAAGATAAAATGGGTCTCTATATTTCTTTCATATCAGATGTAGGAATTTTATCATGAAACTTGATAATGTTTTAACTGCTAGGGACGTGATTCAAAATGTGTGCCAAAATCTGCAGCTTAAAAAGTGGTCTCTGGACAAGCTCAGCAAATCAGTTCACACATTATGCTAATTCATTTATACTCTAGATAGTATCTGTGGCAAATTGTCTGATTATAAAAGTAATTATTAAATTGATATGGAAACTCTAATGTGGTAGCTTAAATTTTGTTCTCATTAGTTTAATTTTCATAACATAAAATCTACAGAAGTATTTTAAAATCATGAGGGTGGTATCCCTGCTACAAGCTTCTCTACAGTCCTATGAATTTGATTATTAGAAGAGAAAAGCCCAGAGCTGACTTTTTATGTCTCTCATTGTCCAATTCAGTTCCATCACATGCACAAATACTGCTGCTAGATGCTTGTAAGGAAACAATTAAAATATATATGGCTGGATTTTTGAATATATGTGGGCTGCTTGGAAAGTAATGCCTCCCATTTTATTATGCTGGCCCATGACAGCAGAGGTGGATGTTGGTGGTACTGCAGGAGAGGTTGAACCTTCCCTCTGATTATTCAGTTACATTTTGTTGCTGTGCGACAGATGGCAGCAGAAAGGCAGTCTAACAAAGGTGTCTGATGTACAAGTGCATGTGAAGCAAAGATGTGTCACTGAATTCCACCAAGAAGGAAAAGTTTCCTCCACTGATATTCATTAATGATTACTGAATGTTTATGGAGACCATACAGTGGATGTGAGTGCAGTGAGGCAGTGGGTGGTGTGTTTCAGTAGTGGCAACATTGACGTGAAAGACAGGCATGTTCCAGATGGTCGTGCACAGCTGTCACACCATGAAATGAAGAACATCTCGATCAGCTCATCTGGGTGAACTGGTGTATTATGACTGGGGACCTGTGTATGGAGCTGAATGTGAGCATCGGTGTATGGGAAATGATGTAGTAGGGAAATGATGTAGGGCAATGTTGAAATATTGCAACATGTATACCAGATGGGTGCCACAAATGGTCATGCAACAACAGAAAGAACACTGTATACAAATTTGTCAGGACCTGCTGAACAAATGTGAGGCTGAAGGTGATGGTTTCCTGGGCCAGAACATTACCAGTGATGAGACCTAGTGTCAGCTCTATGAGCTGAAGTCAGAATGGCAGTCCAAGCAGTGGAGATTGAAATTCCCCATCAAAGAAAATGTTCAAGATGCAGCCCTCAGTGGATAAAGTAATGTGCTTGTCTTTTGGGATGGGAAAGGGCTGATTGCTCTGCATTTTCTGGAATGTAGATAAGCCATCAATGCTGACTGCTACATCACAATCCTGACTAAGCTGAGGGCTTGAACTTCCTGAGTCAGGCCAGAGAAGACAACCTTCCTCTTGGAACACTATACCACCAGGCCCTATACCAGTTTGAAGACCATGAACAGCATTGCCAATCTTGGCTCCACTGTCCTACCACACCCAAAGTACATTCTGGATTTGTCACCTTCTGAGTTTCATCTCTTCAGGCTAATGAAAGTTGGACTGTGTGGGCGTTTTCCTTGCAATGATGTCATAGCAGCTGTGAAACACTGGGTCACCTTTGCTGGTGCAGATTTTTACAACTAAAGCATGCATGCTCTTGTTCATCGCTGGCAAAAATGCATAGCTAATGGTGAAGACAGTGCTAAAAATGGTGTTGAGAATTTGCTCTATCAGATAGTGTTATTGTGCTCTTTGTATCTCCTGTAGTTTCCATAGAAATTAAGTAGGAGGCATTACTTTCAGAGCAAACTACATGTATAGTCTAACTTCAAACACCTTGCAGAGTGTGCAGAAAATTCTCATTTGGTTTTGTTTGTGTTTAAACGCAGTCCTCTCCCTGTTTTAGTGCCGCAATAATATGAGTTCCTACTGACGTTGTTAACAGAAGCTCATGAGTAAGTTCAAAAATGGAACTGATTTTAGACAGGTTATAGGAGAAAATATTCTAGTATTCATCCAGTAACCTCTCTCTTTTTACACCTGTAATGTAAGCTACAGGCAGATAGTGGCTGAGTATGAATTAAGTGCATCATGTAATACCATGGCTTTCAAAGCAAGTCAGATGTCTGAAGAGAATGCCTTGTATTTTTACTGTTAGTGAATGGTAAATTGCTCCTGAACTAAAGGAGTTGAACACCAAGCAAAAGATCTCTCCATCCTTGGCAATATTTAAAGATTTGGTTAGATGAAGTGCCAGCATGGGATAATGTCAGATTTTGCACTTGTTTAAGCAAGATGTTGGACTAGTGGAGGGACTCAGGTCCCTTTCAATCTCACTTCAGGAGCCTTTAATCTCAGCCATGCTGAGTATGCTTCAGTAAGGTTTCATGGAACTTAGAAGCACTTGTCAGTAAAACTATTTCAGACAGCTCAAGACTTTAAAAAGTAGATCTACTTCTGTATGCTTCTGACAGCTGTTTGAGAGCTTTTGTTTAGGTAAAAAAAATGTGGTCTGAGATCTTCACATGTCTGCATAACTTTCTCCAGCGCCTGTAATGCGTTTCATTTTGAGAAGGGCTGGGGGAGGGGTTTATTTTGCTTTTATGCTCTTTTGTGCTATTGTAATTTTCAGATGAAGTTTAAAATGGAGTGCAAAGGAATAGTAAAAGGCATTACACTACAGGGGAAAAATAGAAGAATAAAACTAGCAAGATCAGTTGCAAAGTATATAATACAGTTTTCCTTTTTAATGAAAACAATTTCAATGCTCCAGGGGGAAAAAATTGTATGCTGCCCCCCCCACTCCCCATGGAAGAAAAATGTAAAAGCTCAGTAGAACTGTTGAATATATTCAGTTGATGTGGATAACGTTGATGTTGATGTAGGTCAGATGGCTACATGCTCAAAAAGATGAATGGATTCCTGGTACTTAGCCCCCCAGAACTGAAACTATACTTTAAATAAGCAAAAATCATTAATTTGCATAAAGCATTTGAAATACATCAATAAAAATATTGTCCAGCTGCAGTTTAATAACCTGTTTTTATTTTATTTTAGTGTAAATACTTTAAAACGCAACTTCACAGTCTGAGTGTTTGAGCTGATGAACAGCACATACGTAGAACTGTAGAAAATAGGGAACATTATGAAATTCAGAAAATTCTTAAATAATCTCTTTCATCTTGAATGGAGCTGGCTGTTTGAGGGCTGCCAGAAGGAGACCAGCTTAAAGGAGCCCCCACCCCAGAACATATATATATATACATATGTTTTGTGACGTTGAAACAGCTTTCTGTTTGCTTTTGAGAAAAAAAGGCTTTAAATGCAGGACAGAATTTGGATTCAATATGTAGCTCTGTTAATGACTTCATACGAGCTACTTTAACTTTTCAGGATCATTTAGAAAAAGATCAAATTCTGTCACAGAACAGTTTAGAAATGGAATATATTCCTGTTAGAGATGCTGTCAAAAGGGCTCTTGCGTAACAGTGTTGTGGCAAATAACTATACGTGTGTACAGGCCATTACTTGTCTCTAGAAATTAGTGTTCCAGTAAATCTGGAATATTTATTGAAACCACACACTAAAAATACTTGATCAGGCATTTAGTTTACAAGTTAGCATAATGTGCTTCAATTGCTCTGACTTCCTAAAAATACCGTAGATTTTCAGTTTAAATTTTCCACAAATGGTTTTTCATTTAACCCGGTATTATTTGTACCTCTAAAAATTTCATGGGTGTAAATGGGAGTCTAGATTATGTGATGAATTATGAATTGCAGTCATCTGAGTACAAAATTTCAGTGGAGTCTAAAGATAAAATAATCTCTTGTATTCCTTTTTTTGGCAGAGAAAGAGAGTGATTGATGAGAAGTACAGTATATGAAAGAACAGTTAAAACAGACACACTGACATTATAATAGTGTCTCATCAGATGTGTTGTTTTGACTACGTGGCTGCAGTGGGTCTATAATTTAAATGCCGTGAATGGCACAAAAGGCAATAGCATGGAGACAGGAATACTGTAAAATCTCTGGGTCTGTACTTAGAATGCTGATAAAATAACCCTTTGAACTTGTGGTGCCAAATGTTGTCCCAAGTTACCATTCTTCCATGAGGAAAGCAGTTTTTGTTGCTGTGGAGTTTTATTTCTTCCCTTCCCCTTAACACAGACAGACATTTCTGTTTGGATTGCTTGGCCTGCATCGCTACAAAGACCTCAGGCAAAGTGAGGCTGCTTGCGTTTTGCCTAACCCATGTTCAGTTCACACAATCAGTACAGAATTCTCTATTGTGAGTAGTCATGACTATGTTTTCTTTGTGCTGTTGGCTTTTGAATGTGCTTCTTTATACTTTCACTGAAGTAGCACACAGAACTAATTTCACCAGAAGCTATTGGTGTTGAGCTGTAACAGAGTTGCACAGAGTCCTGTGACAGCATACCCGTTATAATATTGCGTTTGTTTCCACTCTGCTGTTGTGAAGTCCACAACCTTTTAGACTTGTCCTTCTCCTATCTCTTTTTTTTTTTTCTTTTTTCAACTTCCATTTTAAATTATAGCTCACTTTGTTTTGGTTATTGGACTCAACTGTGAGTAAGCATGCTTCTGTACCGCTACAGCAACCAGACATTTAGCACACCTTAGTGTAATGTATGCTGCAATTGTTCACCAGATTGGACTGAGTCTTTCCAGAAACAATTCTTGATCTTTGAGGACCTTACAAAATGTATACAATATGTTAATTGTGAAGCATTTTTAAGTATGCCTTTCAAAAGAGAAGAAATGCTCTGTAATTGAAATTTGTTTTAAGTACTACACAGTTTCTAGGACACATTATTTCATTATACTGCTAGAATGCAAACAAAAGAATGAAGCCTTTGTAAATTGCATTTTTTTTTGTTTAGACTGGTTCATTGTAGGCAAGTCTGGTATTATACAAAGTATGTTAGCTGTTTCCAATTTAGGCAAAGTGCATGGACTCTTAAAATAATCACACAGGACTAACAAATTTAAAATCCAGTTAGTTATGCAAATAGATAAAAAATAAATAGAAATATTTGGTATATGCTAAAGACATTAAGTAGTTTCAGAAAATAGTCTTTTTTTCTTAAACAATCTTCAAATTCCAAGTGTAGTAAATACATGCACATATGTATGTCTTTTTCTACTCACTTAAAGACGACAGTCATACCTAAAATTCAATGCCTATTTCTCTGCTAGAAAAATAATGAAATGTATCTATTTTATAGAGAAGGAAATAAAAACAAAGAAAATAAGGGTATTTCGTTGATTTAGAAAGCTTGGGTTTTAGCAGAAATTACTTATTGAAATCCATCTTTATCTGGTATTTGTCATCCATGGTCTCCTCTTCTAACTATTAGAAATCTCCAGTAATCAAAATAACTTTCTCCTGATCCTGTACATTTATATAAGTACTCGGGATCTTTCAAAATCCATTGCTAGGATGTACAGAAAGCAATCTGCTTTGGTTTTGTAAAGAAGCCTGATCACAACAGTAAATAAAATACACAAAGGTACATTGGCCAAGTGAAAGCAGCTGTCTTGTATTTTTTTCCTTCTGAATAGGAGTGAAGAAAGGTTTTGCTTAAAGCACTCTGAATGACTACGACTACCACAATCAGTACTTTCTAGTTTTGGCAGAATGCAGAGAGAGCTCTTCAAATAAATGTTTAGTGACTTTAAATAAAATGTCTTTGTGAGGAAGTCCAAGAATTTTAACTAGAACTATGCCTGTAAGTAATAAATCATAGGATGGTCTGGGTTGGAAGCAACCTTTAAGATCATCTAGTTCCAATCCCCCTGCTATTGGCTGGGACATCTCCCACTAGAATAGATTGCTCAAAATGCATGAAGAGTAAGTTTTCTGTAAACATCTAACAGCAAATGCAACGGATATAGCCTTGTAATGTGCTCTAAGGTTGCACAGTTTCTGTCTTCTTTCCTGTAAAGATCATTTTTTCATTTATTGTTGTTATTCAGAAGTGTTGTGAGTAAAATAACTTGGTTAGTCTTGGACCTATAGCTTTTTGAAAACATGGCTTTTCTTTAGTTGACAGAATCATAGAATAGCTTGGGTTGAAAGGGAGAATCATCAATTTTCAACCCCCCCTGCCACAGGCATGGCTACCAACTGCTAGATCAAGTGTTATATCAGGTCGCCCAGAGCCCCATCCAACCTAGCCTTAAATGTCTCCAGGGGTGGGGCATCCACAACCTTTCTGGACAACATGTATCAGCACCTCACCACTCTTTCAGTTAAAAACTTCCCCCTCACACCTAAGCTAAACCTCCCCTCCTTTAGTTTAAAACCACTGTCTCATTGCTACCTACCCTTGCAAAAAGTTAATTTCCCTCATGTCAGAAAAAAAATGTTAATATACAAATACAACCTGGTGCCTATGGAAATCAGGAAAGATGAATAATAATGAAATGTTTAGTGAGCCACAATCCTGCAACTTAACTGTACAGAAAAGAAAAATGTGTGTCTAATAGTGTGCATGGATTTTGGAAAAAACTAGAGAGGGCACGAGAACCGTTATGGTAAGAAGTTAATTTTGCCTGGCTGTATGTAGCTGGTATGGATTAAGGTTGAAAGAAGTCACTTCCCTGTCATATAACAGGATTCAGTCTAATGTAAATGAGTAGATTTTCTTACAATTATTGCTGCAAAACCCCTCTAAGGAATAACATAGATTCAAAGGACAACTTGAGAGAAGTAATGGCTAGCATTTTTCCAAACTTTTAGATCAGACTATGACTTAATGAAAAACTTCTACTTAATGGCAGGTTTGGTAAAAATAAAATAAAAAATGTTTTAGGCATAGCACCACTTTTGTAATTAAGAGATAACTTCTGAATAACTTCTGAAATGAAACCATTCTCCACACTCAACTGAATTTTAAATTCAGAATGAATGTGCAGTGTCTTCATGTCATGCAGGCATACTTCGACAACTTTTTTCTAATAAATGTTTTGAACTTAAGTTTCTTTAAGAAATCAACATACTGTTACTTTTCTACTAAAAGCCCTGAGTATGTTCTTCAAACAGTTAAAACACTATGGAGAGCACAGTTCCCTTCTTAATGTAGCTGGGCTGTCCCAGCTGCCATCATCACTGAATTCCACAAATTCCTATTCTGCTGTGTGGTGTGCTACTGTAGCTGCTGGACATCAAGGAAATCATTTGGCACTTAGCCTTGAGGATATAATAATGATATCTTGAATCCCACGTAAGGGAAGAATTATCTAGTACCCATAGCAACATATAAGGTAACAAAGCTAACAGTCAAAACCTTCTATTCATCAAATTTTCTTTCTTCAACTATAGTCAAGATTTCAGTATGTATACGGAGGAGAATGTTTAGATGTTAAGCTCTGGTGTTTCTCCTGCTGTTCCATGGAGGTGTTCTTACAGGGCAGTAAAAGCTTAATAAAACCTGAATTCAGTATAAACTATGAATATAAGAAACCTAGAATAAATTCATCACCTGAGAACTGATTGTATAGCTTGTATTGCAGTTCATGCTCCATTGGCACCTGAACAGCCTAGTTTAAAGGTTGAAGTTGCATGCTAATTATACCAGCCTTAGATTTTCTCTTTGTCTTTAAATATGAATGATGGGACTTACACCCCTCTGTGTTGGTTTTAAGTATATATAGCAAAAAAAAAGTTCAGAATAACTGGGCTAGTGACATTTCCAACTACCACTTCCCCAACAGAACTCTCTAATGGAAACAAATCTCTTGTTTTTAACCTTGGTAGCTTAAATAAAAACAGGAGGATGAAACAGCTACATACTTATTCTCTCTAAACTCAGCTTTTGAAATTCAGAACATTACCAGTTCCTCTCTCTGTCATGTCAGCTGTGCATGATCTTCCAGCATACAGGAATCATCATGCTTCACAGGAAATGTGGTTGAGACTTCAATCCCTTTGGGAATCAGGGGACCTTTTTTTCTGTTTCCAAACTATCTGTGGTCATTTCTTCTAATCATTATAACCTACCTACTCTGAAAACTGCATATGTGCGTGTGTACAGTTATATATATAAAAAGGACCTAGTGAATTAGGGCCTTGATTTCAAATGATGATGTATTATTGCAACGTACATTTGTAGTCAGTGTCAATAGTATACAGCTCAGCCTGCAGGATAGAAAAAAAAGGAGATGATTCTCAAATTCCTAGAAGCAGACGTTCTTGGAGAAGATAGTGTGGGCTTAATAATACAGAGAAAAGGATTTTTTTTAATGCCTTTTGAGTATGTAGAGTTGAATATTCACTTTGCTTTGTGATCTAGTTGTATGTAAATGTTTGAGAAAGCCTGGAGGCATTTCCTAAATGAGGCTGCAACTGTATAGCTTTTAAACTCAATTAGCCCTCTTCTAGTTTCTTCATATTGCACCAACTATGTAATGGAGTTTAGTCAGCTATGTGAGGAAGGAGAGGTATAGGGGTCTCCCTAACTGACTCCCTTTGTCCCACAGTGTGTGGAACAGCTGCATTTTGTATGGTCCTTAAGCAGCTGTCTTTCCAGAATTTTAAAATGCAAACTGCATTTAAATAAGGGGTGCTAGGAAAAGTCATTCAACAACAAAGAAAGTGAGTTAGTTTTCACTACCTGACATGAGACTGCTTCTGAGTAGAAAGAATACTAAATGTTGCAGTGTTTTGTATACTATTGCTAAGATAGGTCTGCCCAGTGTGTATTTCATCCGAACAGTGATGCTGTTGTCTTCTGTGAAGCAGTTTATTCTTAACTATTACAAATACACACAAAAAAAGTATTCTAGGAACTGTTATGCACAGAAATAAGAAACTAGAGTGCACTTACCAAAGCAGTAGAACTGATATGTGACCACTTAAGAATAAAAATGACAAAAAAGAAAACAGAACACCAACTATCTGCTTCAAGAAGAAAGCCTTTTGTTGGGGTTCAAGCATAAAATAATACTTGGCATGTCTTAAACAGTATTTTTTATAATACTTTTTTTGGATCACAGGCTTCTCTCTGTTCTGTTTGATCTTAAAGTCCAACTGTGTTAATTTAACAAATTAATGTAATGCATTAAGTTTGTAATATGATTAAAGGTATTACTAGAACTTTGTAGAAAGAATGTTTTTTTCTCATTATGTTAGAGGATTTCCCCTCTTGTTTATAGACGTAAACAAAAGTGCAACTACATCTGGTTGAAAATTTAATCTATTTTTCCCCCTGTGGGGAAAACCTAAGATGTCTTGGAGAAACATTTTTAGTGGACGTTTTTCTGGGAAGGCCTTTTGCATGAGGAGAAGAAAAAAAGACCCCTTGCTGCCCTAGAATGGTTGATAGCCTGGTGTTTTTGGTGTGCCTCTGGAATGTCCGAGTTCTGTTAGTTTTGGAGAAAGGCCTGGAAACCTGGGTTTTCAATACTCTGTGAAAGTCTTAACTATCAGACTACTATCTATCTGCAAAAAAGAAAAACAACTGCTGCCTAAGATTTCTCTTCCTCTTTCATTTACCATGAACTCCTTCCCCAAAGGCAAATAAAAATAACGTAGACATACCTCTCTTTATAACACACAATAAAAACTTGCTGAAACCTCTCTCTCACTCTTCTCTCTCTCTCTCTCTGAAATACAGTAACACATAGATCCCTTGTATATTCTGCCTAGTAAAGAAGTAGACTATTGTAAAGATGTAGTAATTTTTCTTTTCAATTAAGTGTCACAGCTGTACATGTATGGACAGAAAGACACTAGTTATGGCTGGAGCAATGGAAAATTCTTAGATTTAATCCCCTGAGGTTTGCACAGAAGTATTTTGGTGTCTGTGCAGCTGTATGTGTACCTGATGTTTTGCTCTATTTGCGCATATTGAAGACTAGAATTAATCCTCTCATGTGAGTACTGCTGAAAAAAACAAAAACCAACCACTCAAACAAGAGGAGAAAATTCTGTTAATAAAGCTAAAGTGGCTCTTTATGGAAGCAAAATCAATCTGTCCGAATCCCTCCCTTCAATTCATACAAAAACTTGTAAAACCTTGGTTTTATTGTAGGCTTTTACAGCATCTCTTTTGATGTACAAATTCTAAATGCAGTCAGTAAAATCTTTCAAAAGATTTAGTATGCACACTAAGTTATTGATTTTTTTTCAAAATGTGCTTCAATACACATCAGATTTTTTTTTTTTTTAAAGCTTACTTACATTGAGGAAATGGAGGTGATGGTTGGATCATGCTCCTGTAAGATTCACTCCACTTTTAGTGATTACTGGTTTTTATTTGCTCGGTATTTATTACAAAATATTTTGGTGCTTTTCTGAATTACTGTGTTGCAAAAAAAGAAACAGACACAGCGTCCGTTCAGAATGATTTCCACTGTATTTAAAGTTTGGGGCTTTTTTTCTCTTATCTTTAGTTCCTTTAATTTTAAAAGTAGGTTCTGCCTTCTTTCTAGATAAGATGCTTTCAATTTTTAATTTGAGGGAACAAGGAGGTAGCACTGGAGTATATTTGATCTCTCTGAAACATTTCAGGTTATCCATAAAGCCTCACAGCTCTGAAACTTTCTCTTGAAAGACTGCTGTGGCATTCAGATGTTTGTTGGCTGGTCTTGAAGTGTGATTTGGATACTGTTTAGAAAAATTTACTGCCCTGTTAAGTGCAATATACAATAAAAGGAAGTAATGTTCAGGACCTCTTGTGTGTGTGGATTGAGACAATCTGCTTTTCTCTTAATTCTGTCAGCTTGCTGACCTGGAGAAAAGGTTGTTTTGCTGTTCTATTGCCTATATGAAATTCTTCATTTCAGGTCCTTGATTTTAGTTTGACTTGTTTCTACAATTTTTAGGTTTGCATGTTTAACACATGAACAGTTGCTCTACTAAGTTCTGCAGACATTGAGCCAGTATGAGCTTTATAACTGACTATATGATGTTCAATCCTGAGAGCTTTGATATAGGAAATCATACTTAGTCATGTATGTATGCAAATGTCCTGACCTAGACCTAGAAAAAAAACCAACATGGTATTTTCTGGCATTCCCTATGTTGAACCATCTGAGATGGTCTTCTTCTGTATCTCTTAAGCAGATCAGATAAAGTTCAGAGCCATCCAGTAATTGCATGTTCCAAGTTTCTTCTTGTATCTACAGCAGTCCTGTTAATATTACCTCTTTAAAGCTCCATTAGTAAATATCACCAGATAAAAGGCTACATACTCTGGATTTCTGCTCTGTAAAAGACCATTAAATAAACACAATGTTGCAGGCTGGCTAACTTCTGAGGATAACTTCCCACTGATGGTTTTAGTGGGCTGTTAATGACTACAGGTCACTTTTTTCAAATTCCTGATTTCGGGGGAACTTTCTTCGTTAGATCATCTCTGGTTTCCTGGTTCTTTTGTGTATGAACTTGCCTTTAAGAAGAGCCAACTCTACATTCTCAATATGAATTCAAAATGTCTATTTGCTTGAAAATAATTTTAGGAAGTGTGCTCTGTTATTGAAATAGCAGTTGTGACACCGCTGTGTTGTATCTACACTTTGGTACATGAACTTTGTGTATTTAAAATTTATAACTGTGTTTCTTTTTGTGAAAAAATTCAGAAATACAAACTTTAGGTCTATATCTGTGTCTATTTTACACTTAAGTTGGACAGTCAGGCTTGCAAGATACGATGCCTTTTCAGCATAGGTTTCAGCTGGATTTAACTTTTTCCTTGCTCTGGAAATATAGTGTTTTCTGTGGGGTGTCCTAGAGCTCTTTCTCATTTCTCCCATCTCTAACATCAGTTGCTGAATTATGGGTGTATACACCTGAGTTTTTTGTTTTCATGGCATTTGCTAAATAACACCACCAAATCTGTCAACTCAGAAATGTAATCACTGCTCTACACTACATTCTCCAGTGACCGAGGCTGAGAAGGAAATAAAGTCAGTACTGCTAATCAGGAGTTGTGATGAAATGTTGTCCAGAGGACAGAATAGTAACAGTCCTCTGCTTCAGTGCAGTGTTTCATCTTTTTGTCCCCCCTTACGCAACAAAACCTTGGTGGCAGGCCCCTCCACTGCAGTACCATTAGAAATGTGAAGATTTAGTCTTTACTTTTCAAGGTAAATTTTTAACTCTTTTCCTTGCTATGGTAGAATGAAAAGTATCAACTAATCACAGAATGGTAAATGTCAGCTAACCACTAGACTTAAAAAAACCAACAGCCGTATTCTGCTTATGAAGCAGGGAAACCATGTGGGAGGAGATGCAAAGCACCTCCTCCTGTGCCCGCTCTTACAGTAGGGAGGGAACAAAAACAAAACTGTACTGAATATGATGTTTAACCTTTAGAATTATTTTGCTGTTCTCTCATATTCTCACACTTGTGTGAAATTTGTTTTCATGTAAAGATATCAGGAAAAGGACTCATGCCACCTTTAAAGGTTAAATTTGGCTCACTTCTGATAGGAAACGGGCACCTAATTTGCTTGCATAAGTTGTAAGTGTGTCTCAAATCCAGTGCAATGCTTCAATTCAGCAAAATGAAGTACATTCTTAGGGAAGTGTTGAAATGACAGCACTTAAATGCATCGACTTCAAATCAGAAATGATGAATTTGAGTCCAAACAGACAGAGAGGAAATAGATCACAGGATATTCATTCATTCTGTAAAATCTGAGCTCTAAAATAGTACACAGATTTATGCTAATATAAATTGAGAATAAATCTAGGTTCAGAACACTACTGACTTTAAAGCTAAAATAAATGTTTCTTCTAACAGGAGGTCCATAAGCCCAACCAGGTGTAAAGAAAGGTCAAGTTCTTCTTTAAATATAAATTATATTTGCAAAAATTAATTGAGCCTCCATCACTTTTCAGACTTGGAAAACAGAGTAGAACCACATTAGCTCACAGCACAATGAGTTTTAACTGATTTCTAAAAAGAATGAAGGTAAATAGACTAGAAAATGGATCAAGAAAGAGGTAGCAGTAATTTTTCTGATTTTGAATTTGAGAACATTCTATTTCTAGACACTGATTTTACTGGGCAGAGGAAACTGCCCTCTAAGAATGATAAGTGCTGTACAGTACTGGAAGAATTTTTTCATTTTTGATGAACAACTCATGCAAAAATAAATGCACAGAACAACGGTATCTCTTGTTATTTCACCTGTTTTTCTTTTAGAAGTATCACTTCTTGTTTGCTGACAACTCCCACTATGATGGAGTGCTTGTCTGAAGACCCAGGAATTATTAACTCCCCAAGACGGGGGTGGGAAATTAGAGCTGTTGAGCAAGGGTTGGAAGGATACCAACTGGAGGATATTTGTGACTGACGAGGATAACAGGAAGGGAGGGAGAAAAAGAAATAGTCAGCACTTTTGGCTTTTTAAAAGTGGGGTGCGTATGACTTGCTGTTATGTTTTTGCAACGTCCTGTTTCCAGACTGTTGGCTTAGTCAGCCACATCTTTAATTTGCTGTCTATAACAGCTGCTTCTGCTGCTACCACAGAAAGAGAAATTATAGTTTCTAAGCCTTCATTTCTTCCCTCTTACCTATAATACTCAAGTTCCAGTCTGTCTGACCACTTTACTAGGCTTTTTTAATTAGCAGATCTTTTGGGGGCCCTTAAGTGTGTTTTGCATATATAGAAACACTAAACAGCCTTGGAAACTCCTGACGAGATGAAAAACATCCTGCTGGGAACATAAAATAGCACATAATACCTAGAATAATGATTTCTATAATTGATATTTTCATGTGGCCTACTAGAAGGCATCATTTTACCTGGGTACTTGTTTAAACTTTTATTCTTTTAACACTTGAAACCATCTGATTAATTCAGACTGCTATTTTGTTGGTTTCCTTTTATAAAAGGCTTACAGGTGTGGCTTGAAATACATAAAATGCCTATGATGAAAACTATTGTTCAAATACTTCTGTGCATTTTGCAGCTTAGACTTTATTACTGGATTTACCTAAGTGACACGGGTGGAGTTTCATAATGGTCTCTTCCTTGTAGCTGAGGCCAGTGTGTTGCCTGGTCATTTGATTGAGGTGACAAATCATTATAAAGTGCTAGTACACATCATTCTGAGAGGTACAGTCTACCATAAAGTGTAATAGCTCTCACTGCTGCAAGTATCTTAATATAATTGAAGAAAACAGCTTGCTCTAATCATTTGTTAATTGTACAGCACGACTAAATAATCTCTGGGATGTACCTTGGAGACCCAACAGTATGCCTCATTGACTTCTGGGGAACAGACACAGAAGGCGGTAGTTAAATTGCCCTCAGCTCACTTCTTTGCTTGTCTGGAGATCAGTGATGATTTGTCTAGAAAACAAAGAAAGGAAAGATTTAAAGTGATAGCTCAGAACGTGCTCAATAGATCCACTGATAGTTCTTTTCATTACCCAAGGAAAAATACTTAACTCTGTTATAGAGGTCTGGCAGTATTATTATACTAATTCTTCTGGGGGTTTTTTGAGATGGAGTATGTTGTGCTACAAGTTTTTGCTCTGAGTGAAAAGAGATTATTCAGAATTTTAAACTGAAAAATAATTCTGTAAATCTTATACTTTTGATCATTTCAATATCCCAAATAAGTAGCTCTGTGGTACTTTGCTTCATGCTGTGTTTTTGTGAGATTATTCAGAAAGACAAAAACAAAAGCAAACAGAAAATGAGCCATAGGCTGTTTTTCAGTGTTCCAGGTAAGCATTAATAAGATCCTTCTCTGAAAACTCAAATAATAAACCTGTGTTCCTAACTCTTCTGTCATAATGGAGCTTATGTTTCATTTTGTATCTTAAATAACTAAATCCTACTTAAATACTCAGAAGTACAGGTCTAGGTAATAGTCTGACTTTTTTCAGTACTAAGCATCAAGCCTGATGAAATATTTCAAAAACCTTACTTTTAAATAGCTCTGAATTTTGGTACATCCTTAGCCTGCAGTGTAATCAATTTTCCCCTGTCCCTCAAGTGCTGTGAATCAGTTGATGGGATTCTCAAAGCCTTCCAATTCTTGTCATCTGGCACATTTTGAAAATGCGAAGCTAAAGTAACAAATATTCCAGGTCTTGTTAAAGCCACTTGCTTATTAAATTGGACTCATGTAAATGAGTCCAGTATCAAGTATCGTGTATTAAATTTAAAAGAAAAATTGTTCAAATCTATACTTCTCAATGGTCTAAGGATCCCCTTTTTGAAGTGTTTATAGCCTGAAAAATACTACAGTTATGTATCATATGCTTAAGAAGACTTGTTTGTAGTATTAAACTTCATGTAGTTCCATAGAAGGTGTTTTGAGAATTTCACATCCACCTTGAGTGTAACTACGTCATCTGTGTTAAAATCATCTCAGAAACGTGCAAATTTGAGATCTCCAAATAGTTTTCCTAAGTCTCACATTTGTGGAACGTGTGGTGGTAAAAACAAAAACCCACCCCACCCCTCAGGCTGTGCTGTAATTACAATATGCCCGTTAATGGTAATAAATTTTACGCTGAATGTCAACAATGTATAAAAGCCAACTAAAACACAGTCTCCTTTTTCAAACCCTATGTCACCTATTGCCTGGACACATAGTCATTAAAATTAACTCAGTTGCAATGACAGGCATAAGACAAAGATTCAAGATTTCATTTTAACTTCAGTAGCTTTTATAGTTTGAAATAATTCTAGAATGTGATCTTATTCAAGTAACCTTTAGAAGCATTCAAATAGAAATAATGTTAGCTGAGTGAGGAAAAAGACCAGCATATCAAATCAAGTGATAATATTTGTCAACTGCTGCGGTGCTTCTAGAATTTGATATAAACGTCTTTTTTTTTCTTTCAAGATTCTTTTGAAATGTTAGACTCAAGAATGTTTACTTGCTGTATTAGAGGAAGTACCTAACTTTCCAGTCATAAATGTTGTCTTGATTCTAGTTTCTTTCTTTACTCTGTGTCTTTCCTCTAGACAGTAACTCCACCAATAAAAGGGATCAAACTGTGAGATACAGGCTTTCACATCTCTGCAGTGCATCAACATTAGGATCCCTTTGTACTAGATACTATGCAAACACAAAGCAGAGTAACTACCCCTACTCAAACACTTGCCCTAGCTGGTATTTGATGTAGGCACATGGAAAAGGGTCAAGGCAGCTTGCTGGGCACAAGTTTGAGTATGCCAGCTCCCTGACTGATACCAGGCTGGATTTTGCTGTCTTTGCTGGAGGTTTGAGTGGATTTAGTAGGATGTTAGGAGTCATGATAGCTGTTTCTAAGCCTCTTCTCTTGAGATGAAGAGGAAGATACCTGTTTGAGGAGACAACTGTGGAAGTAAATGCTGCTAGTCACAAGAGTGGATTTCGTGTTAGGGAAAACTGTATAACATGGATGAGAAGCAGAAAGGTGTTAGGGGCTGGACCTGGTAGAGAATGGAGACCTAAGAGATGGAGGGTCGAGATCCTGCCCTTGCTGTGGCACTTTGAGCAGATGAGAGGATTTTGTGTCAGTAGGAACATGGGATGAAGAGATCAGTGATGGCTGGATGGTAAACTATGAACAAAAAGCATGTAGATACTGTCTAGCTAAGAAGACTTAAAAATGTCTGGAATTAGCAAATGGAAAAATAATGGGATCAGACAAAGCAAGGTGAAGGAGTTTAATTAAAAAAAAAAAGTATAAATTTATAATTCAACATGTAATGTTCAAAGTTTTGTGTTCACTATTAACCTCAATTGGAATAAGAAGATTAGGACTGTTTTCCAGTATAATCTTTGTGTTTTCTTAATGCTCCTGATTTACTTCAAACCATGCATAATTATAATGATCAGCATTGATACCTTCAGTTGATTTTATTACTTAGTGAGAAGATTATCAGCCCTTTCCTTCATAAAGCCTATCATCAGAGCAGTCTTCAGGAATGGACAGAACTGAATAGCAAGGTCTGTAGGGCAGCACTTGTGATAAGTGACAACTATGCCACATCTTTATGACCTGGGTCTTGAGTGATCAGAGGAAACACCAATGTCTAAGTCTGGGTTGGAGGAAGGGGAAATAAAGGTAAGCAGAGGACAGAGAGCTGGGCTTGCTGCCTGCAGGGCTTTCTGCAGTGCCTTGGATGCAGGAGCAGGCCCAGCCCTGCGGCACAGGGGCAGCAGAACTGCATAGCATATCTAGTAGCGGGATTGCAGCAGTTGTATTTTGGCTCAATTGCAAACCTGTCAGTGCAAGGTTTTGCATTATGTAATGGTTTGGTTTTTATTTATACTGCATAAATGTTTCTGCTGAAAGCCTGGAAGACCTTGGTTCAGTTTGGGTGCCTCTGATACCATTTATGTAGAAGCAGCCTTACATAAAAGGGCTGCTTTGAGCAGAGATCTGTAGGAATGCTACATGTTGATGAACAGTAATTATCAGATCTGTGTGCATTCTGTAAACCTTACAAGCAATGAAGCCTCCATTTTACACCCCCACTTTGTAAATTACCAGTCTGGTGGGAGTTATGTTATTTTTAATAATAGCTGGTTTTGCTGCTGAATCCTAATGGATTGGGACCATGCTTAAAATAATTGATAGCTTTTAACTTATGTGCCGTTATTGTAAACATCTTTTTCATTTTTAAATTAATGAGAAAGTTGAGTAGTTCCACCTGAAGTTTTCCCACCCTCAGTTGCACTCTTTCCCAACTTCCTGACTTGTTTCAGAGAGAAGTCACGTTCTTTCGTTTTCTTTCTGCTCAACTTGTCTCAGTTCCCATTGCTGCTGATCTCTGCTCACAGAAGCAGTTCCAGCTCAGTGATGAGTGCCAGTCACGATAGTAGAACAAGCCAAAAGTAGTAAACTTAAGATTAAAAGCTTGCAAACTTGGAAGTGCTTAGGTGCCAGGGTTTTAAACTCATTGCAACTTTATTAATGACACCCTGGGGGAATAATCTTTTAATAGTAAACACACAAACAGATTTGAGCTAAAAAAGCTGAGTTTAATTTATTTTGGTTGCATGTGTACTACGACTTTATCAAGAGATGATTTAGAGGAACAGCAGTGACGTCTTAGCTTGGATCTCGTAGAACTGGAAGTCCTCCACAACTGAAAATGATTTTCCAGCTTTATGGAAGCTTTCCCTCTCCCACCCCTCATGGCACTCTGCAGTTTAAAAAGAAATGTGTCTGAAACAGCGTTTGAGCTTACTGAATAATGGGCTCTAATTTTTATTTATTTTTTTTCTTGAAGCACACATTCCTGCACTGTTTTTGGAATGATACGTGTGCCCGTGTGTGTCTATTCATATTCTTCTGTCTGGTAGTTTTATGTGAAAACTCCTTCACCCAAGAAAATGAGATCTTTGTGTCTTTGTCTCCTCGCTAGCTTTCAGGCATGTTTTGGCAGGAGCTTCGGCTGTCGAGGCACTGGAGAGGAGGGGCCTTGCAGTCATTTGTCAGCTTTTCTTGCATCTGTAATTTTTTGTCCACTCAGCAGTACTGGAGGGGCTTAGAAAAGGGGGACAGCTTGTAGTTGTTGAAAGTTAAACACTTGAAATAATTGTCAGACCATAACAGTTTCGGGAAGGTGTGCACGGTGGGAGAGACTACAAATTCTTCAGCTGAAAACAGCTGTAGGTTTAACGTTTGAGAAAATTTCCATTTTGATGAATTGCATGCCTTCTCCCTATATATGCGTGCAGGCAGTGTTACTGTGCTTACAGACTTGTTTGTTGTGCTGATAAACTCTTTGGTGGTGAAGAAAACTATTTCACTGCTGTTCAAGACCTGCTTCTTTCTGACTAATAGCCAATTGACTGAAATCACATACCAGTGTTTTATAATATTTTGTTTTCTCTAACTTTTGTCCGATTCCTCCACTGCAGTTTTGCTTCATAGCCCATGCACTTTCATCATCGTGTATAACATAACCAAACAGAAATCAGTTGATTTTTTTCTTCTTCTTATTGGAAGATAGGTTCCTTCATATTAAATAAAGCATTTTTTCTTCTTAGCTTTTTATGGAATATAAATGTTGATCTCTTCTCATTTCAGTAGGCTATTTAAGCTCAGGGCTCATACTGTGAGCTGTTAATTAATCAGTGTGACAGATGAAGCAAGTATCCAACTATGAAAGAAAACCTTACTTCAGTGACTAACAATCAGAATGTGAGCCCAAGTGATTTAAAGGATTTTTTTGTGTGAATGTGTGATAAGGAGTCTTAAGCTGTTAGAGGCAACGATGTTTTTTTGCTCAGCTTGTGTCTCTGCACAAACATTAAAGGACTCATCAATATTTTGTCTTGAAAAGTCTAGACAGCAGTTAAAAGAGCCTCTCCTACAACTTGAAGAGATCCCGTTTCCCATAATTAATAACAGGAAGCAAGTAAATAAGGCCTTGCTGACAAATGAAACAGCAATGGCAACATGGATCCAGAAACATTAGCTCCTAGCTGAGAAATGCAGCTGAGGTCTGATGATATTAGTGGGAAAGATTACTGTGGAAGCACATTAGAGCTCAAGCCTAATTCAGTTATGTGATAACAAACCAAAGGTGCAAAAATAATGATAATGCATTTTAATTATTGATAGTGATTCCTGATCTTTGATTACATCTGTACAATAGTCCAGGAATACTTCCCTCCGTCATTATTTCAAATTCTTTGAAGGAGATTTTTGTGTTTATTTAAAAGCTACCAGAGGGCATTTCAGACATTTCCGGGAACAAATTACATATATGAATTTTAGGAAGATAAGAAAAGAAAGGAAACCTAAGAAAAAGTTGATACATATGTTTTTTTCTATTTTTTCCTTTTTTAAAGATTGTATTTCCCCTTCAGAGATACCTTTTCAGAAAATGGTTGGAAACCCCCCCCCCCCCCCCCTCTTCCTGCTCCCCTTCCAGTTCCTCTCAGTTA
Source organism: Odontophorus gujanensis (assembly GCA_013399175.1). Taxonomy (NCBI): domain Eukaryota; kingdom Metazoa; phylum Chordata; class Aves; order Galliformes; family Odontophoridae; genus Odontophorus; species Odontophorus gujanensis. The sequence continues at coordinate 282,409 of VXAB01000920.1, read as the reverse complement.
TCTCACTGAACTGTGAAGGTCATTTTGGCAGCTCCACAGTACTCTGCCTGCCATGCTTATGACTGGCTCTGTTTTTTGGGTTACTTGGTGGGAAAGAGAGGAGTGCATGTTCTCCTAGAGGAGCAGTGATAAGTAAACACAATATTCAGAGACACTGGAAGGTCCATCTAACATCATGGTTATGCTGGACCTTAAGTCTGAGCTTGCTGAATTAAGGGTTAATTGTTCATTGTGTCTGCAATGCGATACGATTGTGTAATACAGTCTGTATGGCATCAATGCTGACCTTGAACAGGGAAGAAAAGATCATTTATTTCACTGATTTCTATTTTTTTAAGACACACTAGTCAGTGAATTCCTACTTTCCCTATTTAATTTGCAGTTAACTACTAGAATTGTTTTTTCTCTCTGTAGTACACCCAACAGCTCATATACTAAAAATGACAAGGTAGACCCAAATAAGCCTGTTTGTAGAACTAATGTTTTTCCTTTTCTGTACATTTTAGAAGATTAACAGCCATTGCTGCACATGAGCATGGCAATGAATACTAAATAGCCCTTCCATAGAGCATTTTAGAAGGAATTCAGTAAATTCCAAGAAGGCATCCCAACACTGTATCCCATCATTTTTTTTTTTTCCACTGACAGTAGTTAACACTATTGAAAGCAACAGACTATATCCAAAAAGAAGTTGAAATAATTGCACTGCTTCTTTCTCTGCCTTGTCAATTTAAAATGTTTTCTGAAGATGCTGTTTAGTGACTAATTAAATGAGGTATCTGAGTGAATATATCTAACTTTAAGTGCACACTTTCTGTTTGACTTTGAAGTTATATGATTCCAGAGAGCAAGTGGACTTCTGTTATTTTCTAAATGCATTTCCCTCCTTTTAAATACTGAGTGCTGAGTTCTGTCATCCTGAATTGTGCATGCCTATTTCTAGCTAGAATCACAGCTTTCCAGGAGACAGCTTGTGGATGTGGTACTATTTGCCTCGAGTTCTTGGCTTCTTGGTGCAAATAAATGTCTCAAATAGCTACTACAATAAGAAAAAAAAATCAAAAGGCAATGGTTGAGTATAACTGTTTAGTTCAGGTACAACTATAAACTACTATGTTATGCTTTTGGGGTTTGTTTTGTTCTGAGATTTGTCTTTTTTTTCTTTTTTCTTTTTTTTTTTTCTTTTCTTTTCCAGAGCTGTAATATTTAGTGCAGTTCCAGTTCCAAAGAGAAGTTTCTCTGTAGACACGAGACTTCTTTAAAACATGAAAAGTTATACTACAAAGAAAACTGTTGAAGAAAATTGTGTAAATTTATATAATTTCTTGAAACTTCAAAAAATCAGATGTTTATATGCTTCACATAATTGACCTGAGTTTAAAGTTTTTCTAATTACAGGGAAAATAATGTAAAAACATTTTTAGTAAAGAATTTGAATGTCTTCGATTGTATGTCACCAAGAAGACTTTTACACTGAGCATAATCCTTGTATTCAACTCTTGATGCAACTTTACACGTCTAAGGCGGGAACTTTAATGTATAAGATGATTCTTTTCAGAATGAAAAGTGATGGACTGTTCAAATATCTGAATCTTAAGGTCATAGTACAGTTCAGTAACACAGCACTGCTGCTTAGTGCACCAGTATGTGCAGACTGATCTAGTGCATATTTCACAGAAATTAACAAATATACTAGACTGTTGGATAGTGTAAAACAAGGCTTCTGGTGTAGGCCTGCTTTAAGAGATGGTAATATGAAAAAGTGCAGCCCTAATAAGACCAGATACTGGTAGCAGAATTCTGTTATCTTAAACTCATAGATGTGTAGTTTCCAAGTGAAACTCTCTTGAGAGCTGGCAGTTTCCAGACTACTCTATAGATTTCCTGTTTATTTCACATGATGCTGGAAATACCATCTGATGCTATAGTACTCTTCTCCTAAAATGATGATGGCAGGTTTTTTAGATTTTTTTTTTTCAATAGGATATTATCCAAAGCCTACTCTATTAAAATAGCAAGCTTAAAAGTAGCTGTAACTATTCTGATTATACCACGGCTTTTAACAAACTATTTATTTTTGTCTTCAAAGATTTTAAAGATCTTCAAGTATATTGTGCGTGTGTGTGATCTGACCTGATGCTTTCCTTCTCCAGCATTTTAAAGTATTTTCACTTGTCTTATTTACTGAGGGGTAAAGAGAATTTTATTTCTGATTTGGTGATAGGGTCTTTATTAAAAAAAAAAAAAAAAAAAGAAAGAAAAAAAAGAAAAAAGCAACTAGAAAAAGGAAAATACATCCACATTCATCTTTGAATCTTTCTAATCGCTTTCCAGACAATTTTTAAGTACTTCTATGGTTTATTCTTAAGTACTTCCTATTAGGATGGGAAGTTTCACAAAGTTTATAATTCACAGAAACTAAGAATCTCGACTTGTTTTAATCAGTAACCTAATTCTGGCATGCAATTTAAAGATGATATTCTCATTAATCCTCCTTTTAAATGAAATAATATTTATGTAGATGAGAGTGCTGTAGAATTACTGTGAAAGTAGAAGCGTACAGATGGACTGACTTCAAGAATTCTATTTTTATCATCACTACTGTTGGTCACTTCTTGGCTCCTTCTGCCTCACATCCTAGAAGGGAACAATTAAGAAGGGCAATGCTGCGAGAGTTCTTGCTGCTCTCTCTACCCCAGCAGAAGTAGCATTGACTAAGAGGTCAAGAGAGGGTGGAGAAAAAGATAAACAAAACACACAATTTATTATGTTTTGGTGTAACTATTTAAGCCCAGACTCATCAAAGCAATGCCTATGACGATGTTCTTTAAAAAACGTTTTGGAAAAGCCAGGAGATAGGAATATGCAGTGATGAAACTGAACTTTGTTAGATTAAATCTCCTCTTTTAAGAAGATAACACTTTTAAGTTTTTGTAACTGCTTTGGTCTGCCTCTTTCCATAAACGTGATTTGACACTGATAAACCAAATATGGTATGACTAGCTAATAACTGGATTTTTTTGGTTTAACAGTAAGGCATCTAAGAAGGCAAAATAAAGATCAATAATACTATCCTTTCCTACTGCTCTTTATTTATTTATTTTTTTTCAGCCAGCAGGTTCTATTCTCCTCTGTAAATAGCTGGGTTTTTTTTGTTTGTTTTGCAAATTTCCATCCTTCATTACCTTCTATAAATGATGCAGATGTAGTAGAAGTCTTCATTTATGACATAGTAAGTGTGTTTTATTAAATAAGAAAACAAGGATTTACACTTTTTCTTTTGGTTTTTTTTTTCCAAGTTCTGTATTTTCCTTGAGTATGGTTAGTACACAGCCAGGAACTGATAGAGCCAAACCTGTTTCAAGAGTACATAAATCATGCTATTCAAGAAAAAGTCTTTTAGTAAATAATGTCCTTCACGGTTTATCAAACAATATTTTGGTGTATGCTGTGAGTTCTGCTCCTAAGCAGTATTGCATCTAATGCTTTCATTTTACTAATTAATTTAGCATACGTAGACATCACCATGTTAATGCAACATGTCTTCAAGTTAGAACTTGAAATACTTTTTTCAGTGATTCTTGTCCACCTTGTTTCACTTAAAGAATGGTAATCTGCATTTCACCTGCAATAAGGTCATAGTTAGAAAAAACACACAAACAACAACAGAAACCCCTGCCAAAATAAACAAAAGAATGTACTGCAGGCATGCACTAATTCTTAGTTGGCTGAAAAAGTTTGGCCTCTGGCTCTGTTCCTCCTCCATGAGTTGCTCTGATAATGCTGACATAACAGCACATGCCCTGGCAAACGTTATCAGTGCTGCAGGTATTATAGCCTACTGTAATGACATGTTAGTTCATCAAAAAGGTCTTAATAGTTCATTTTAATTTTATTAACTAGAAAAACACTTTTAAATCTGTTTCTAGTGAAAGTGCTGCACATCACACGACTTACTGAGATGCAGCACTGCAGTTAGAGCACTGACTCTTATCATTTGCATGCTTCTAGACAAAACTTCTCTCCAGAATCACAAATATTTCTTAGCTAAATGAAACTTGCCATGTGTTCCTGTTGTTACTTTGATTTCAGTGACTCTATATTTTTCTTATATCTATATATATTTTTAGGGATTTTCTCTTTTATATTATTATACTGATCATTTTGCTTTAGAATATTTAGAAACCTTTCAATAAAAGTTCATGCCATAAAAGGAAATCTTTACCTATCAGCAATCTAAATTTCAAGAATGATTTGAAGTATGTAAGGATTAGTGAGTATATTTCAGTATATATATATATTTATATTTCAATCTAGAGATGTCTAATGTTGATGAGACATGCCACAGATTAAATTTGAGCCCAGAAGAAACTTCAGTCAGTTTTCACCTATTATATCCAAGCACACTGCCATATAATTGACTTGCACCCTCCAGAAGAATATGCATTTGTTGAGTATGTTTATAGTTCTCTTTTCAAACACGGCAAATTTTCTAATTTTAGGTGTTTTTGTCTTAGTAAAGAAATAGCTATATGTTTTGTTGGACAATATTTTTTTTCACACTCTAGCAACCAGTATTTTTTAATCTTCCAAGGGACTTGCTAGTGTCAAAGATGGATGAAGGAAAGTCCAGTACATGATTGACAGTGAGGAATTTCTTTTAAGGAAACTGTCTTAAATTTTAAGATAGGTCAAAATGTCCATATGGGATCTGTACTTATTAGAAATATTATCTTCATTCCACACCTCAAATAGATCAATCTTTACAGAAGGTCTCAAACAGTCCCTGGCTTTTATTTCAAGTGTGTACTTAGCTTTCTTACAAAAGATCTAAAATGGGAGGTGAAGGCAGCAGTAGTGACTAGGCTATTCTGCTTAATTCCTGAGAAGCTTTGGGTTTTCCCCAAAGAGCAGTCCACTGAGATACCTGACATCCAAACAGTTCAGTACCATGACTTGGGAAAGGGCAGCCTGCTATAATTTCTGTAATTGTTGAAGATGCTTTTCAACAATAGTAACTTCTCTTGAGCCTTCTTATCTGTAACAATGAAGGCTTCAAAGACCTCGGAACACGTTATTTAGTACCCTTTGTCAAATACTTCTTTAGCTCTAATCATAATCAGAGGCTGAGAAGATCTTTATCTTGTCTAGTTTGCTACACATGTCACTTATTCTGTGAAGGCATAATCTGGTAGCAGCAGAATTGTTTTAAACACAGATCTGACTCATTTATTTTTTTCTCCCCCCATAACTGTATTTAATATCCCAAAAGTCATCCTTCCTCTCTCCTTAATAAATTTGCATACTCCTTTAACAATTGCAATTCTCTTCTCATATAAAATATAAGGTGGGTGTGGATTGAGATGTGCTAGTTTTATTATTATAGCTAACTATGTAATTTCAAAACCTTATAAGGCATTATTCTGTTTTCATTCATTGCTTTTACTGGATCTTTAACCTGAATAGTTGGCAGAAGTAGTTGCACATGTTCATAATGGACTAACAGCTTTTTACTTGAAATTATACATTAGGTACTGTTCTACACAAGATATCTTGCAAGAGCTTTCCACAAATTGACCATGGGTTGTTAATTATCCATTATGCAACTCTGAGTTACTTCTGACTCATTAGATTACATTCTTAATAACTTAATGGGAGGCCACATTGTTGCGCCTGCACGAGGATGAGAGAAAGGAACATGGTTCAGTACGTTGAATACATATGGTCTCTGAATGCTAGTTTCCCAACTTATATGAATTCTTCGTATACAGAAATGAATCACTGTATACCATTCATTGCTATTTTTTAACTGGGAAACTGATAAATATTTTTATGACCACAGGTAAGCAGAAAGCTCATTTTTTCCACCCCACAAAACTTCTACAGTTCAAAACTTGTTCTGTTCCACGTTAAATTTCAGTGAAAGTTTAGAATGAAGAGATCTGTCTACACTGTTGATTTACTACTGAATGGGAAAGAGGTATTTTGGAGTCAATACATCTGTTTTTGAAGAAAAACCTCCTTTTAATCCTTAGAAATGATTTCCAAAGGAGTTTTGATAAAAAATAGTACAACTTCATTTGAAGTGCAACTTCATGAACCACTATTTCCAACTTGACAGAAAAGTTGATATTCAAAGGCAGAACTTCTTGTGAATTAGGAGTCAAACATGAAGTGAAATCTTTTTACGTTTTTGGTGAGAAGTGGCACTTGATCCTTGAGGCAAACAACTTCTCTTCAACCTACATGACACATTACATCACATTACTAACAAGTGCACTGGCAAGGCTAGAAGATGAAATGCCACTTTCTGTTAAGTTAAAAGTAGGGCACATTCTTCCATTTCTGAAAGCTCTATCACTTCATATAGTTGCTCTTGCAAATGAAAAATGGCAATGCTCCTGTACAAAAGTGATCTATGTATTAGAGGAAAGCAGCTTATGTTGAGCACTGTGGCATAAGTAGATGCCAAGCTTTTCATGAGGACAGCATGTAGCACAGTCATGCAGAGATTTAGAGCCCCAAAAATTTACTTATGCTAATTGTCTCATTTTGAACTAGACAGGAGGATGAATAAAATATAATTATGGTTGTATTTTTATTTTAGCTAGCTCAACAAATATAGTGACTTTGTAGATGATAAAGATACTTTCAGTACTGAGATGGAAAGGATAGAGAGAACATGTAGACATTTACAGTTTTGTTAATTTTCAGATTAATACAGCCAGATTTTGAGAATGTTATATGGCTCTATGTCTTTGATAAACCATATAAAGTTGCCTAGATTTCTGTATTATTGTATTGCAGTATCTGAAATATTCTCAATTTCCTTTGTTTTACACTAGAATGAATAAAAGGAAGCAAGCTTAAAACACCTTCCAACAGTGCAGCAGTCAGGGAATGAGCAGAAGGGGTTTCTCATTTTACACCACTGAACCTGTAACAGGAGCGTGGGTTGCCCACCAGCTTCCCCGATAACTTGCTCTTTGCTTCCTTACGAAGGGGGAAGAAAGGTTTATAGAAATGTTTTAGTCAATACTAATAGGTTTTCTTTTGTAGATATTTCAGTTCAACTCTGATGTCTGCATTGGAGTTGTTCTACATAGGAATAAAAGCAGCTAAAATCCTCTTCCATAGAGGTAACGGAAGGAATGAAGAGAATTCTTTTATTTGTTCTATGGTTTGATAACTTAACCTTGTTATAATTTTTTTCTTTTGTTTTAACGTTTTTGATATCATTTTATTTTTAAGGTTTTGAATTGGGGAAATAGAAAAACAAAGTAGAGCTTAAATGGAAGTTATAAGATGTAGTGAAGAACATAACTCTAGCTCATGAAGGCTTCTGTTTATAATAATAATAATAAAGGCTGGAATTGTAATTAGCTTTTTTGGAATGTTTTTCACTCCAGCTGCACCAGACAATACTCAGACTTGTAGTTATACATACAGACATATCTACTTATTTTCCTTCACGTTGCAGCATGTGTACTTCCCTAATTGGCAGCTTGCCATTTATCTGGGGAAAACAAGATTGTGTTAGCAAGGGAGAGAGACTAAGATTTCAAATGTTTGCTGTGCACAAATGTCTTAGTTACATTAATGGAGAAGAGATTTCAATTAAATTTAGTAATTTGGATCATAACGCACTTAGAGCCCCCATATGGATAGCCATGATTTGCAAATAATCAAAAATCCAACTCAAATCTCAGAGTGCACTTGCAAGGCTTCATATTAGGGCAAACTTTTAGTTTCAGTTAATGGCAACTCTGGATAACCAGCAAGAGTAGACTTATTAAATAAAGCCACTTATTTTTTATCTTAATGTTGGAACTGAAATCAAACTGCACCATAGGTAGAAGCAAGACGAATGAATACAATGCACAAGAAAATAAACACTCCTTGCTACATTCTAGAACAACAATAACAAAAAGATTAACAGCCCACATATAGCCCATATCAGAGAACAGCTGATGAAGTAATGAGTTCTAGCAGGTATGTTTTACTGGTCACATTGCTATTGAACACTTGGCACTGAGTTTATGTGGTTTAGGTAGGCTAGTGTGGTATAACTTGACTCATTGCAAGTACTTTGAATATATTATTATACCTCCTCTATTAACTCTTGGTACATCTTTGTATTTCTCTTTCAGCATCATGGCTTGCTGTCAGAAGAACTAGGGAAGTGATTCTCCCACTGTACTTAGAAACTGTGAGGTTTCACCTAAAGTATTGAGTTTAGTTTTGGGCACCTTGCTACAAGAAAGATACTAATGCATTGGAGTGTGTCCAAAGAAAGGCAGTGAGGCTGGAATGCAAGTCTTATGAGGAGCATTTGAGGGAACTGGGATTGATTAGTCTGGAGAGAGGAGAATCAGGGGAACCTTATCACTCTTTACAATGCCCTGAATGGAGGTTGTAACAAGGTATGGGTTGGTCTCTTCTCCCAGGTGACTATAAATAGGATGAGAAGTAATGGCTACAAGTTGCACCAGAAGAGGTTTAGGTTGGATATTAGGAATATTTATTCTTAGAATGAGTGGCCAAGTATTGGAACAGGCTACCTAAGGACTTGGTGATTCACTGTCTCTGGAGGTTTTCAAGAACCACGTAGATGTGATGCTTAGGGATCTGGGTTATTGGGCATGGTGGTAATGGGTTGATGGTAGGACTTGATCTTAGAGATCTTTTCTAATCTTAATGATTCTACGAACTTAAGCAAAACCAATCACAAGTAGAAACAATTGTTAACTGTAGATCTTGTGTGAGAAGACAAACATTTTGATGGCAAAAAGACAAGTCAAATTGTGCAAAATGCATATACAGAAACAGTAAGGTTTAACTAGCTCTCTAAATTGTAGTAGTTGTTGTTTTGCTTTTTTTTTTTTTTTTGGTAGTTCTTTTTAAACAAGTGTCCTGCATACTTTTCCTGTCCTAAAATACCTCAGAAATATAAGTCTTTTTAAAAGTGATTTCAGACAGACTTGGTGTAGCGCTTAAATTCTGCTGTCTCTTTTTCTGTTCGGTGCATGAGGAGTGATCGAGGTAATTCAGGTGCTACAGATGGTTCACAGAATCACAGAATCGTTTGAATTGGAAGGGACTCTTCAAGATCACCCCTGCAATGAAAAGGGACACCTACAGCTAGATCAGGTTACTCCAAGCCCTGTCCAGTTGATCTTGACAGTCTCCAGGGATGCCCACCTCTGTGGGCAATCTGTTCCAGTGCGTTACCATCTTTAGGGAGTTTCCTAATGTTTACCATTTTAATAATTACAGACAGCAAAGTACTGTGTCTTGAAGACTTTGTACTTGCTGATGTAAGGAACTGAAGGAATAAGTCTTGATAACTCAAAAGCTATGCCATTCTGGACAGCAGTTGAATAAGACTCTCAGGATTTTTTCACACATACTGCCTGTGATTGCTTGCCTAAATCTACTGAGTACTCAAGAACTACTTGAAAAGAGTTGAAAGAAGTACTACAAAATGAATCCAGCAGTTCTGTTTTAGCACTGTAAAGCCACAATGGTCATCAATTAACACAGTCACTAATAAATTTATGATTCAATCATTAGAGATGATAGGAAGAAACTACATTACGAACAGCAAAATAGTATCATGTTTGTTCCAATCTTGTGTTTTCCAGGTCTTCTCTTGAATTAGGGAGGATAGTAACATCCCTGCTGTAATCAGCTGTGGGAGGGGGAAGACACTTGAATACTTATAATCTACTGATTTAACAGTTGAGGTCATCTCTACGAGTTTTCTTCAAACTTTGAACTGATTCAGCTGAACTTCAACCCAACTTATCCAGTGTCCTCCTAAAAGTCATGTTAATGTCCATAAAGCAAATTGGATAATTAGCATTTTCTTCCTTTACCTCGTCAGTTTCCAAATACAGTAGTCTATATAGGTTTAGCTAACAAAAAAAAGCATGGGGTAAAAAAATTTCCCAAGATCTCCCAGGCATTCTCACTATCCTCTTAAATACTTCTTATTTAGATGTTGGTGTAAAAATTTTGCAGTCACATGATCCATGTTGTATTTCTCATCCAATTGTATCTTGCTCACTTCAATCTGTGTGACGGCTGGTAATTGCAGTGACACTAAAGAAAGGATACTTTTCAACAATTAACAAAATCTTGGATGATGTAACTTAATCTCCTTTACCATCCTCCACTGAATTCTTTGTCTTTTCTCTTCAGCCAAATCTGTCCACTACTTACACTGCTCTGATTCTTGTTTCACACTTTTAACCATGAGATAGTCACTCTTTCTGGTCCATTTCCAGGGATTTCCAATGAGAAATCACTTACTTTATACTCTTACCTCAAAAAATAAAATATGAGTTGTGATTCAGCAAGGTGATTTAAAAATGATGTGACCAAACACACTGTAAATTTTCAAGCATGTTTACCTTTCTTCATTTCACTGAAAAGACATCTTTTTCTCTGAAATGTCTATTAGTTGCTTTCTTATCTTCTTACTCTAACATGTAAAATCCATTCCTTTTCCCAAGTGCTTAAATGAAGCAATCTAATTTTATTAGGCTGCCTACAGGACAGTTAATAAATATTTAAATATCTGCTTACATCTGAAGTCTCCATGAATCTCTTTCGGTCTGAAATTAGTTCTATTAACTTTTCATAGCAAGCTACTTACTGAATATTTGGTCTTACTAAGGATCCTTCAATAAATACAGAAAATTTTTGTTAAGATCATAGTTGCAGAACCACAGGTAAATCATTCTTATGAAGAAATAAATATGTAAAAAGTGTTTGACTAAGAAATATTAATTTATTAATTGAAATTTAATTTCTTATCCAAGGGAAGAGAGGAATGAGATGTTCTTTTCAAGGTCACTGGAACAGATTAATACTGATATGTTGAAGAAAACTTTATTTATTTATTTATTTATTTTAACAGAGACCATACCTTTTTGGTCTCTGTAGAAGGTAGACTTAGCAACTGTAGAAGGCAAGAATGCCCAACTTCCATTTGCTTCATAACAAGTTTTAATCAATATGGAGATAATTTGAGCAATAAAATAGTTAGTATTCCCATGAAATTACACGCAAGTCTGTCATAATGTTACTCATCAATGCTGTGTTTAGGAACTGTATTCTTGATTTATTAAGATACAGTGGGTGAAAGCAGGAATGATGCTATGCAAGTGAGACATCTTTGCTTAATGATTTTAGAGTAGGATAATATTCATGACTTTTGTGAGGCTATGAGAAATATGTTTTCCATACGTTAGATGTTTCAACTTTCAACTAAAAGGTTGAGTTCTACAGTGCCATCATCTTTTAAAGATTAAATCCACATGGCAGTATATGGAATACAATATCCATTGTTCATACTTCTTGAATGACTTGGAATCATGCGTTAACATGATGAAACCAGATGGGATGTTCAAACACTAAACTCCATTCAGTACAAGCCAGATGTCTTCCCTTGAGAATGGGGGAGGGAATCTCCAAATAGCAGTTTCATACATGATATTAACCTACAAATTGTGAGCAACTGATTCAAGTGAATAGTTAGAAATTGTCTGTCTGCATTTAGGCAAACGTGATCCAATCTCATTTCAGCTCCTGGCTTCAGATGTGGACGTTATCATCTGACCCCAAATATTTATGGGTTCTTCTCCTAACTTAAATGAATAAGTAAAGTTAAAATTAACGCGACAACCAAACTGTTGTTGTGCTTCAGCTAGCATTCATACAGGAAAATAAATAAACAAATAAAATAAATGGAAAGAGAGGAAGTAGCGAACAGGAAAGTCAAGAGCAAGCTGCAAAATGTAGCACTACCTTTAAAAAATATAAACATTGTCGAATGATTAGCAGACAATCAGAAAGGCTGTGTCCCTAAACAAGAGATACAGCTTTGTGTGTAGCCATGTTTGCAAAAAATGCATAGCTCTTTTTCTTTCAAAAAACAAACCCAAAACAAAAAATCTCCACTTATACTACCTTTGAGCCTTGCACAAATTTCGCTACAGTGGGCTTGCAGCAGTGCAGTGACTGTAAATATGTTTAGACAGCTGGTATAGTCTGAGGGCTTCTTAAGGAAATGGGAAACAGTACAGAAGATCTTAATTCAGAAATATTCTCATATAATGAGGAATGCCCAATATCTTCCAATGTAGAATGTTTTTTTTCTTTTTTTAAAGTGAATAAAATTGCTTGTCATAAAATAAAGTATGAGTTTTCAAACAGAAAAATTTAAAACTAGGTCTTCTCCCCCATATTTCTCTTTCATACTGTGTTACCGTCTCTTATTTTACATGCAGTAAGAGAAATGCCAGCCAAATTAAGTTTCTAAATATATAATACTGTATGATAAATCTTTGGCAAGAAGGGATATGCAGTTCTCGTCATCTTTATACTCACAAGCTCTTTCTGTAGAAAGCTAAGAAAAGGAACAAGAAGGCTCAATAAGATATTGCAGCCTAAGGCCACAACTCCTATCCCATAAAAAAAATCTCAAATTTTCTTAACTGTCTGCACACCCATCCAAAGCACATGGTGAATCCAGAGGGCATCCAGCAGGAAACCTGCTGTCTGTTCTGTGTAAATCCCAAAGAAAGGAAGAAAGGGAGAGGATGTAGGCACCACACTGTGCTCTACACAGAAGAGAACAAAATAGAGGACTAGGTCTTAACACTATCAAAAGTTTGTGAACTTGATGAAGTTCCTTTGGTGAATTTGAAGGCCTTTAATTTTTCATAACCGTCTTATGCAAGGTGGCGTTCTCTTTCCATCTTCACGTGTGCTGGAAACACGTGATGGAGTCCTAACCTACAGAAGCCTTAGGGGATTACCCTACTTTGGTTTAACCACCACTAAACTAGTTGCCACAAAACAGGCTGTGTGGGAAGAGGTGCGCCGCCATCTTACTCAGAGAACCAACTCAAACAGTTACATAACAAAGAAATATTTTCATGAACTTGAAAACCTTGCGCAGGTTCCCTTGACCTGTTTCTTTCTTAAAATTCAGAATTATTTTCTTGTACAAAGTTAACTTGTTCTTCATCAGAAACTTCTTAATCCCTCTAGCTTGGATCTAGAAACAAAATGCCAGATGAATCTCACAGATCGAAGGTAGCACTGTTCCATATTTAAGTCACTGAAATTTCAGGAGTAAATGTTCTCTTTAGCATGGTATTTTGTGTTTCGAGCAAACTTGTCTGTAATCTTGCAAGTAAGAAAACTATGAGAGACTATTCAGATTGCAAGCTGGTGATTTACTTGCTATTTCCACTTATAATGAAAATGAAGATTTGAAATCCTATTCTATCCTGAATGGATTTAATAAAAATATTTATCTATCTTTGAAAATACTCCTTATGGACACCATTATAGTTACGTGTACGCTTTTAAGTAAAAGACAACAACAACAAATCCAAAGAAGTAAAAAGAGTCTTTGCAAAATCTTCACAAATCTATCTTCAGTAACATTTCTTATCTGTTGCAACTAGATCCAACTTACATACCATGAGTCCACTCTTTGCGGGTGAATACTAACATTTTAATGAAATGGCAGATCAGATTGATGAGGAGCAGCTTTCCAGCCAGTGAATTTCACAAGGAGAATGTCAGTTATTTTTCTGGTTGATCAGTTTTCTGTTTTGTTTTGTTTTGTTTCTGTTTTTGCTCTGGGACTCACCCAAGCTTTGACCCAAGCTCATTTCTATTCACTTTTCTTCACTTTCGTGTCTATTGTATATTAGGAAGTAGTTTACTGGAAGACAATCCCCACCTCCCTCACTCTAAGTGTTGTGTAAGACTGAAGTATTGTGTAAAACTTAAAGGAGACACCTGATTTTTCATTACACCTCATTTCAACGTGGAAAATAACTTTAAAACAAAGCACAATTTGGGATGGTTGTTGTCATTTCATTTCTTCATCTAAAATTAATACTGAAGGCATTAAAAAGTGATTGTAAGTTGGAGGATGATTGAAATGTGTATTCACAGAAAAGCAGGTTCTGCTAATTTCTTACATTTAGAATGGAGTTTTTAAACTGTGTGTGATAGCACTGATAGTTCAAAATGGCGAATGAATCTATGAGATTAGTGTCCTATTCCTATAATGGTATTTTTTTCTGCAGGTTTATTATGTTGTGTAGCAATTGTACCAAGTCAGTTTAGAATTTACAGAGAATAAGCTTTATGTGAGTCTTCTCTGGGAGAACTTTTAACATCCTAAGTAGCAGAAGAAATTAATTTCATAGAATTGTACACTGGTCTAAGTTGAAGGAGACGTTAAAGATCATCTAGTTCCAAACTCCCTACCATAGGCAGGGTTTCCAAATATATATATATATATTTCTGTACTTAAAATAGAAATTTGACTAACTTTGAAGTTTTATTAGATTTTATACTTGCTAGTCATTGCAAAATTAATCATTTACAAATGTACAAACTTCATCTCTGGTTGCAGTCTTGAAAAAGATTCATAGCAGCCCCCTAAAGCTAGACAGTTGAAACCACTCTTTCCAGATATAGAATTGTGAAGTTCACTGTTAGTACCTGAATGTCTGCTTTCACAAAAAGCAACCTCAGATGTAAGTGAACTTTATGAGATAGTAGGAGAAAATAGTGTGAAAAAATCACTTCATTCTGTTTATTTCAAGACCAGCTCTTCAGTGCTGTTTCCTTCACAGAGACAATGTCTGTTTTCAGTCTACAGAAGTAGCTGAATTCTCAGCTGTGCAAAAAATACAATTATGACAAGTACACTTGACCTTCAGTGAAATTAAGGAGAGTACCACCTGCACTAAATATGTGTCTTGTAAACAATGTTAGAAGCAAATTGATACAGTCTGGCTAGAAATCAAGTCCAGTTGCATAGTTTACTAGAATAACAACATTTCAGATTGCTTTAAAGTTTTTACTTCTAATTGTAACCTACTCTTAAACAAGGAGTGTTGAGGAGTTGTTAGCAGCTGCACTGTGAACAGGAGCACTTTTTGTGCTGAGACAATGCTGTCCAGCTCTAGGGAGAGCCTGTCATGGAATGAACAACTTTTCATTTTTTTCTTGGTTCTCTTGCAGTACAATGTTAGAAATGAAATTGGGGAATGTAACAAAACTGTTCTGGGTCATTTCCCAGAATTTTTGATCACTTGACTTGTACCCAATCCTGTAATAAATTAGTAGAGTAAAATCATGAAGTGGAGGCTATTTTTGCACTGTTTCTAAAAACAAACAAAAAACAAACAAACAAACAAAAAAAAACCCAGAAAAAAAACGACCTAACAAACTCCAAAGCCAATCCCTTTAATACTATATAGCAAATGAAGATTGCCTAAATTAACTCACACATAGAAGACATAGGAAAATGAGGCTGCTCATCATGTCTGGAATCAAACTGTGATGTTGTAGTACATACCCCACACATACCTCTTATGGAAGTTCTATAAATATAGACCCTCATCAGTCCTCTTTTTGTGCAGTTATCACCTCAAAGTACATGGAATAGATGTCATTATGGCTTATCTGGGCTACATGGTTCTGATGAAGTAAGACTACCTGTTGCTATTCAAGTCTTTCAAGTCAGTTTTTTTCCTCTGTCTTATGAACATTTTGCAACATAGCTCAGAGAAGAAAGAATGCAGGGCAAGTTGGTTATTTAAAGCTTTAAATGTCTAAATCATAGTATCACATTTTTTCCTAGGTGTAGTTAACTGGTATAGATTGCAAAATGCAGGAATCCTGTACTGGCATCTTGTGATTCCAATCAGTTTTATGTTGTACTTACAGAGAGTACATTTTAAGTGTGAAGGTGAAGACGTTAGAGATCTTAGTCAATGCCCACATATCAAGAAGCCACCAGTTCTACAAATGTGGAAAAAATTGTTAACAGTCTTGAAGGTGCTTATGCTTTCTGCAACAAAGTGAAACGCAAGAAAACATTCTACTAAATATAAAATGTAGGTGAATAAGACATATGCATGTGCTTTTTTTTTTTTTACATTATACGCATCACAGGCAACTGCAGAATGTACAGTGTCTTCTATTTAATATACAGATTTCTATGTACCTTGCTTTTGTAAATCAAAGCATAAAATTATACAGACTTCATGTAATTTAGCTTTTTATTATTTGACTCTAAAACTTGAGTTTTTCTCTAAAATGTCTGTTCAGACATAATGTATATTTACAGAAAGACATTTATGTTACTATTTCTGTACAAGAAATCAGTATATTTCAGAGGAAAATAAGCTGCAGTGCCTTGTCTGTTTGGTGGCAGTGAGTTCTGGTTGTCTCTCCTATTTCCATAGCAAAGAGAATTAATTTGAGAGATCAATAGAGTTGCTAGCAATACATTGCTTACTCCTGCTCTATAATTCACAGTGCTGGGAGACATGCAACAATGCTTTATCTTAATCTTGTATCTTGTTAAATAGAATTATGCAAATGCTATACCCTTTCAAACAAGCTTTTGTTTTTATTAATTTAGTACAGTGGTAACTAATAGCAGAAAATGCATAAAATCATTCTGTGTACTTGGGATTAAAAAAAAAAAATGCTAAACCTTGATATTGCATATGTGTAATGAATGGTGTTGTGTAAAACACTGCACTTTGCAGCATGTGAAACCTGCACTAACTTCCAATAATGCTAAAGCACTTGCAAAAATGTTGCACCTGGAGCAGGGAGGAGTGAAGAGGGCAAAGGTCAGCATTAGGCATTAAGACACTGACTAAACAGACTTTACACTCGGTGAAAAGTCCAGACAACCCCTGCAGTGTCATCTTACAACTCTGGTTTTCTTCTTTTCAGGACATAGTAATCCATAAATACACTCAAGTCACCAGCAGCTTAGTTCTTCCCCCTGGCCCCCTCCCCCTTTTTAACTCTCATTTTTAATTCTTACATAAAGATCTGAAATTTTAACTCTTTCTGTGTCTTTTAATAACCTTGGGAACTACCCCTCTCCTTCAGTGTTATGATTCACTAGATTTCTCATCTTTTAACATCATGTTTTGCAAATTATCTTCTTTAAAATGTGGTTGCAAATGAACTAAAAATTATCCTTGAAAACAGAAGCACAAATTCAAAGTAGACATAAGACATTCTGAAATTTTTTAAGGCAGTTATCAAGCTATGAACCACTTAAATGCTCCCTTTTTCTGTATCATCTGAAGCAGTCTGTACATAAAATATCTAGTTTAATACTTTCTTTTCAACTTCTGACCTTAGTTGTTTGGATAGATGAAACTAGCGTCAATTGAGATACTGCAAGAAAATAATCATGTTGCTTGCTATTGTTGCTTCTTTAATCCAACAAAAAAATCCTTACAAAATATTTCTCAAAACTGGAAGAAACGTAGTGGTAAAACACAAAGAAGTGCTTGTACTTTTATCATACAATAAAGTCTTTCAGTTTTGCATCTATTACGCTTACTAGCTGGAATCACGAGACCAAAGTGATTTTAATCATTTTGTCCAATCCCATTATCCACATCCCAAGGCTTAAGGACTGGATAGACTGCTAATATAGTTGAGATCCTGGATAGTACAAACAGGATGGTGAAATAGCCTATCAATTGCACATAACCATGCACATTTTACTGACTTCCTCTCACTGCACTGTGCCAGGCTGCGCTTCCACACAGGATATTTCCCTCTCCCCCAGTCCTCCCCACCCCGCCCTCTCTGCAAACCACCCCGCAGACGTGCCACGCTGCCATTTTGTTGAGTTCTTGCAGCTCTTGAACAGCACAGACAAAAGGCAGTTGAAAGTCTTATTTCTTTCATACTGAGTATGAAAATGAATGCAAACATTCAGCAGAAAATGATATTTTCTGTTTTGCATGGAGATCCATATTTGCTTACGGAGGAAAGATTTTTCAGTTGCATGTGTGTTGCACTGTAATCTCAGTCACAAAATGGTGGCTGGAGAAAATCTGTGAAAGCTCATCATCAACTTCAGGCCCACTGATTTCTGCCCCTGTGCAGTGACAAGGGTTTATAAAGCTGTCTGTTTAGTGCTGGCATTAGATTGTCAATAGAAATAGAAAGGTGAAATTGGGAATATGATTTAACTACCGCCAGCCATAGGGTATTTACTTTTTGCTGTAAGGCAAATGGTTCTGTAGAAATTAAAGGCGTATTTTTACACTGTGCATAAAGCATAGGTTGAACTTTGAGCATTAAAGGGGTTCACTAGGTGTCTTTCAGACTTTAATAGTAAGAATCTGCTCAATGCCGTTATGTGATCAGAGCTTTGGTGCCCAAGTACTGGCTGAAAACATCTGGGCCTCAGGTTTGGTAGTGCCCCACACGCAGTGCAGCAATTTGATCTAAATTGATAGAATCATTGTATCATGGGATTATTTGTTAAACAAGCCCCTACTATACAGGAGTCAGCATTTTAGATTTAGGCCTTGTATTGCAGTGCTTTATGGTGAATATAGAGCATAACTGCAGTTGAAATACTAAATTCTGTTTATTCTATATTCTGATAGTTTGTTGGCTATTGAAAAACAAAAATTCTATATTTAAGCATGTGAAAACTAAGCTCAAACCATGTGAACCTCTTGAGACGCACCTTTATCTATAGCTTTAGAAATAAGACAGCAAAAACAACTTAATTTAATGCACATGTACAAAAAGAAAGAGAAAAAGGACTATTTTTCTGTCTGGAGTTTTATATTCCTTCCAGGCATTTAAGGTTGTCTTCAGGACCCTTTGCTGTGGTATCTCAATGCCAACCTCACAACAGTAATCACATATTCAAAATTTGAGTGTTAGTAATATGACATAGATGAGAAACAAGACAGTAGTTAAAGGATTTGCCCAAGGCTACAAAGCATATTGCTGGAGAGCTGAAACCAGACCTTCTACCACATCTGCCTGTCCAGTCCCAAAGTCTGTGATTTGTTTTATGTTCTCAGGCATGTTTCTTCATGCACGTTACTTGAACTACATGCTTGACGTACACTTGAAGGCCATATTGCCCAATGCATTTTCTAATATTCTTTTTTTTTTCTTTGCCAATTTACATTTGGAAATGGTTGGAACTTTAATAAAACACAATTTAACTCAAGAACAGGAGGATATCTTACTTAAATTATTTCCCAGAACTGTTTGGTATTTTTTTGGTTCAAGTTTACAGTGAAAATTGAAAACCATCAACCACTTAAGCATAAATGTTAAATGAAACTGGGCATAGAATTAATTTATCTAAAATTTTATAGTAGAATAAAACTGTGCCAAATTTTATGCTTGCAAGGATAAAGAGAACTTTGTTCTTTACTGCTTTTAACTGATATTCTCTTTTTCTTTCTTTCCTTCTTTCTATCCACTTACGTTATCTGTGGATTATGTAAACGTATATGTAGAACCTTGTGTACCTTTAGTGTACTCTACTTGCTAAATTTCAATAATCATGGTTATATTAGTCTACAGATGACATCTCATTAACTCCCAGTAATACAGTAGGTGAGACTGTTATGATGCAATCTGTACGCATTTCTATTGATCCTGTTCATATGTGAATGTACAGTATTTACAGTCTACTTTGCTTGTTGCTCTCAGACAAGTGAGACCGTGATCTACAACCCACTTATTATGGGTGAGGTGTGTGTACAAAATCTATGTAGGTAAATTAATAGTATTTGAAGATTTCAGATGTTTTAAAAGTGAGCACTTTGGAAAGTGAAAAATATATTTTCTCTACTTTTTAATGTTTTCTAACTACCATCTTCTTTACCTTTTCTGACCTCGTTAGAAAAGGGAAAGCAGCTCAACATGCCTTAATTCACCCACACCTCTCCTTTTTTACTCGTTCTTTGCTTGAGGGCTTTTATTTCTCTTGAATATTTCACAGTGAAATGATGCTGAGTACCTGTTTGTCTGGTGTGTGATAGGCATTCCTTGTTGCAAACATTTGTAAGAGTAGAATTTGTAATGATTTTTGCCTGAATGTGACTGGATTTGCTGCTGTACAAATAATATAAATTAAATATTCTTAATTATTTTAGTTCATGCTAGAAAAGGTTCAAGACAAAGGGGAGATTGATGCAGTAAGCCTTACAATGGCCCTACTGATTTCTCTACTGGCCCTTCCTCTGCACATGGTCAATTAGAATTGAAAATCCTGTGCTGATTTCATTCGCTGGAATTTTTAAGCAGGTCAGGAAGAAAGATGTTATTGAAAGGAAAAGTCTCATCTAAATAAGAAAAGAACACGTGGCCATCTGGTCTAACTGTACCATGCCGAAAGTCATTTTGGCTCAGCCATAGTTTGATCTTTACAACAGTTTGCCAAAATATCAAACAGAAATCTGTTTACATTAAACCACTCTGTGTTTTTTATCTATAAAAATGCAACGTGCAATCCTCTTCCTATCTGTAATGCATGAGCTCATTTGACCCCATTTACCTTGCTGAGACTGACTGTGTTTCTGGTAGACTCTCAGATTACTTCTGCTATGTAAAGGTATAAGTGAAACAGACAATATTTTGAAAGTTTTGGAAGTAATCTTGAGCACTTTATTCTTATGACTAAAACTTGCATTTCTGCTAGAATAAGAAAAGACTCAGACAAGCAGATACAATAGGGGAAGCAGGAGGGGAAAAGAGGGTTAGGGAGGACTTGAATTAGAACTTGGCGTTTCTGTGAGTAGCACCATGTAGTCTGCACAACCACTTGGAGGCCATAGACTAAGGTACGAGCTGTAATAGACATCAAACTTTAAAGGAACTGAGTCATAAATATCCGTGAGCTTCCGCAATTGCTTTGTTTCAGCATTAGCGGCTATTTAAAAGTTTAAAGAAATCAGCAAAAAATACAGGTCAGAATTTTCACATTTAAAAGAAAAACAAAAAACACTCCTTCTGTAAGAAGTTAAATCTCATAGCTTCAATCTCTGGTACTTGGGCAACAGCAGCTGGAGGCTAATGCCATATTTGACAAAAGTAGGTAGGAGTAACAAGTCCTACATACTTAGCCAGAGTTCTGAACATGAAGCATTGACCAAACCAAACCAAAACAAAACAAAAAAAGGAGGCCTTACTAGAAGGAAAGAATAATGCACTAAATATGGATTCAATGGTCCTCTATTCATATTCTCAGGTTTAATGCTCAAGTTTATGTGATTTGGCATTAGTTTTGCATTGACATAAAATACATACATTGCCAGTTGAAATATTCATTCAAATACAAAGTAGTATACAAATCTTCTGAAGTTTCTAGGAATTGATTTGTGTTGGATTTTAGCCCTTGGGAAATAGATAAAAATATGATTGCTTATTGTCATTACCACTTAAGAAAATAAAAGCACTTCAAAATGTTGCAGTCATTATTCTGAAATACATTTGTAAAACATGATAAATTTTCTTTTTCAAGAATAACATGCCAGAAAAAATAGGAAAAAAAAAAAAAAAGGAAAAGAGCATATTAATGCTACCAAACTCTAGTATATAGACATGTTTTGTGTAAGCATGTACTTACATAACCATTGTGTTGAATCAGCTACTGATATTATATACAAGGTAGGTAAAATGCTCCTTCAAGTAAGTGTTTGATTCCTTGTTTTAAAAAATACAGTAATACTGGTGTAACTGTAGCTCTCAATTCATTTTCTTTATTTCTTTGAAATCTCTTCTCTGGAACCTTTACCTTGCCCGTGGAATACTGTTGTCTCTAGATGCAACCTTTTGTTTGTTCATCTCCACTGCTAAGTAAGTTTTGGTAAAGACTCAGTATCTGGGCTATAGATATTGGGCCCCTTTTTTATTTGTGTCTATTAGCAGTACTAAAGATATTACCTGAAGAAACCCTGAGTCTTATCTTTCTAATAAGATACCTGTTAGCATGGCTAAAATACAGTTTAAGTCTTTCCAGTTAGTAAATTAGAAGCACACGTGACATATTTTCAGTTCTGTTCACACAAAGTCCATACTGAAAAGCAAAAAATAATCACCATTTGTACCGTACCATAATTTGTATCAGAAGGTGACACAATTGCAAAGAACTTGTAGAAAATAGGTCCACACAGCATATATTTAAAAATGAAATGGCAAAAACTGCTTTGAGTCTGCCTTGCCCCTGGGTGTCTGCTAACCCCACCCATACCCACACCAGACAGAGGGTGACTATTTTGGGTGTGCTGCATGCCCAAGCCCAGCTCTTACGTGGTGGCCCGGGGCCAGCAGGCAGTGGAGGGGCTGGGCTGGCTGCGGGGCCAGTGACCAGAGCAGCCCCGGCCATGCTTCTCTCCCTCCATCTGCAGACAAGCCTGCCCGCAAAGCCTCTGACTGCTGCTGGGTAGAAAACTGCCACAAAATGGTATAGGAGATCCTGCTAATCTCTCTAAAAGCAAATGCTTAAGTGTTTCAGTATGACCGCCTTTCAGATACATGGCTCTGCGCTATTTACCTTTATCCAGGGTGTTGTATATGTACAGATTATCTTAATGTGATATACAAGAGCTGCACGGTAACAGTGTAAGTGATGCATAAACTTAGCGTAAAACACTGCAGTGACTGTAAAGCTGGAGTAGAAACCACCATAAAATCAGAAATAATGGGGGTTGTAGCTATGCTGAGTGGAAAGTGTGCGCATAAGCACGTGTTTTGTACAATAGCACATGTAGATATATTTGGAGTTACTTCTTTTCTTTTATTTGAGAATTACAGTGAAGTCAAAACTGAACGAGGTTAACATAAGGAGAAAAGGGCTGTGTTCGCCTTGAGTCTCCCTGTAGCCCGTCTCAGACTCCTCCTGACGTGCACATAGCAGAGCAGCAGGCTCGCCGTGCATTGCGTGCAGGCTCCTCGATTGTGGAGGGGAAAAAAAACCTGGCTGGGCTCCAGCGAGGCAGCGCAGCTCTGTTGATCATTATGTCTAGCCTTCAGGTGTCTGCGCGGTGGGCGGCAGTGGGGGAGGGGAGATAGGAGGGCAGACAAAGAATAATATGGTGTATTTGGAAAAAAAAAAAGAATCGTATATTCGAAATTCACCTCAAGATCCCCCCCCCCCCCCTTTTTTTTTTTTTTTTTTTTTTTTTTTTTTTTTTTTTCTTTTTTTTTTTTTTTTTTCTCTTTTGTTATTCCACACATTCAT
>VXAB01000920.1:74241-259234 GCA_013399175.1 Odontophorus gujanensis | reverse complement strand
TTTTTTTTTTTTTTTTGAAAAACGCTTCTTTTAACGTTCCTTTCCCCACAGTGGGAGCAAGCAAACATCTGTCCAGGAAGATTTATTTAAGCCATAATTAGTAGCGTCTGGAGTCTTTCAACAATTTCTCCTTATTGCACTTAATTTTTTAAAAAAAGAAGTCTGCTCCTCTTTCACTTAGAAACTGTTTTCACTTCATGCTTTATTGGAGATCCAGCCCAGCCAGGACCGAGTCAGATTTCTATTGTCTTTGGTTTTTCCCCTCTGAATGTAGTTCTCAGGATCTAACTTTTGATGGGGGCTGGGGGAGAGCAGGCAGGGGAAAGATCTTATTAAAGATATCATGAATGTTTGGAAAGAAATACGAATCGGTGCTTCTTGTTCTACAGTTATCATTTGGGTTTGATTTCTTTCCCAGAGAAGGAAAAAGCTTTGCTTTGTCTGTTGCTTCTGTTTGAGAACTCTCATAAATCTTGCCCAGAAAGCAACTTGGGCTTAAGGAGATCTGGGAAGCGATTGCAAAGCCTCTCACTAAGAATATTCTCTTCTTTCTGCCCCCTTCGGCCCCAGTGCCCCCTACACCCGCCCTCCCAATGCTGTACTGTGTGGAGCCCCACTCCCTTCCTTGCCTGCCGGGAACCCACACGACTGCCAGTTGCAATGGAGAGGCAGTTAAAGTTGCTTATCAAAAAGCCTCTCCTCAGGCTGAGTGAGTCCAGATATTGCACGGCGGTGTTTTCTCAGTACAGCCATAATCCGCCCTGCTCTCCCCCCTGGCTGCCCGCTTTCCCCCTCCCCCCGTGGAAGGGGTGGGATGGGAACCTTGCTCGACTTCATTGTTCCAAATGTAAGAGCTATTTGCCCCAAAGTGTCTTCGCTGTCTTTCATAGCTAATTATAATAACTGTCAGATGAATGCAAAGTCTGGGTTGCCCTTGCTGGCGGAGTTAAAGTTTGCCTTTATTTTTTCCCCTTGGGGACAGATCAGGCCTGATTAGACACAGAGTACAAATAAAAGTGAACAACGTACGTGTGTAGGGCTTTTTGTCTTTGTTTTTCTTTATGAACAAAGCAGCATGCTGACTATGTCAGGAAGCAGTGTGGCATGCAGTGTGCATGCAGGCACTGCCCTGGAGGAAAACTCCTTTTATTTTTTTTTTCTTTTATTGAAGCATGCAAGAAATATTTCTGAATTTGAATAACAGTTTTCATACTTGTTCATCTCATTCAAAAAAGTAACCCTTCAATTGGTGCACATATCATTTTGACAGTTTTAAGGGATTTGCTTTTCAGGTTGAAAATAAAAATAAATAGCCCCGTACTCACAGTTTTGTTGTGCTGCTCAGGTCGCTGTTTCCTTCTGCAGACACCAGGAGAGTGGGAGGATGTCAAGGGTGCAGAATTCCAGTTTAATTCAGGAGAAATGTGCAAATGTGCTTCTTGAAGTCGCCTGGAAGTCAGCCACTTGTGCTCAGACATCCCATTGCTGCTCTGCACGCTATACTATCTGCAGTTCTGAATTGAACTAAATACTGCCCATGTGAAAGACAGGGGAAACACAGTCATGTGGGACACACAAATCCACTCTATTGGCTCTGAAGGCACAACTTCAGCATTCTTGCATTTCCACCATTGGTTAACAGTTCAAGCTGTAAGAGTCTAGATCCTCCTAGTGAGTCCGTTTTCCCTTTATGTGTGGAAGAATGACTGTAGGATTTTACAGTGACAGGATTAGTTAAGAAAGGGACTGAAGTCATCCCTTTGACTGAAGCTGGTGGGTGGGGATTGGAAGCTGTGCTTTTCTCAAGTCGACGTTTTTCCTTTTTCTGTCCGTCTTCGGTATATCAGGAAATGCTGGTAGTTAACTTGGACAGTGCAGGGAAACTGAAGTGACTTTCTTCAGTTCAGGGATAGAGACTTTAGAGCGAGACAGACTGTGCAATGATTTTATGGGAATTACTCTGTTTATTCTGGCTGGCAAAAGGGTAGTTATTTTCTCTTTTCTTGCTTTTTAAGCATGGAAAAGACTGTTTTAGAATCATCTTAGTTGAGTGTTTGCATCCCACAAGCTAGACAAATAAATCCAGCAGTTCCAAGACCTGGACTAGTAATTTGTGTGGCAATAGAAATTATTTTTTTAAGTTATTTAATCTCTTGGAAATATCACAATATCATGATATTTTATTTCCATGATATAATCATAGTATTTTGTAGGAAGCAACAAAGTTTGATAAACATCAGTAATTGTTGATATTATGACATTTTGAGAATAACAAACTATTACTATTAAATAAGAGGGAAGAAAATTGAGTATTTCTTATTTTGGTGTTCTGTCATGTGCCTAATTTAGTTATGCCAGCGTGAGCGGTAATTTGAAACGGTACTCAGTCATGTGTGACATACTTCTCCAATTAACCCTTATTAAAAAGACCTTTCTCAAATCCCACATGTATATTTCCCAGAGCTGCAGAAAGCAGAGGTATGGCAGATTTGTCAGGCGCAGTGTCTGTTCTCTCTTAGCAGGTTTGTTTCCAGGGCTTTGACCAATGTTGTTTAAATACCCTAAATATGTGGATCCTGTTGGGGGACTGCTGAACTTAGGGTGCCAATGTAGCAGTTGAAGGGTTTAACTAGGATTGGAAATTTTCCAGAATAACTGTTCTTTGCTAGTTAATTCATTATACACCTCGGGAGTACAGAGGGCCAAGCACTGACAAGCTACACGGTGGGTGCTCGTGTTGTGTACGTGCTCTTATTCAGCAGCTCATGCCCAGCTCTGGGTGTCAGGAGATCTTTTTGTTTCTACCAGGCTGACTTGTGCAGACCACCTTAACACAATGCATCTTTCTCTTTGGAGTTCACTCTCTTAAGCTATTTTTAGACTTTTATCATCACCTTGTTGACCAGCCTTGTCATCACTTAGTTGAACACCATCTTCCAGGTGTAGCTGCAAAGGATATGGGAATGTTGCTCTGTAGCCTGCCACCTGGTATTGCTGCAGAAAATCAATATCAGCTTGCACTAGACCTAAGCACAAAAAATACATATTTAAAAAATCTACTAACACACCTGACTTCAGAAAAGATACTACATATAGAACACTGCATGTTCTACTGCCAGGTAAGAAGGCCTATTGCAAAGCCTTCTATGCTTAAAGTGCCAAGAAGATGTAGAGCATTTACTCTTCTTTAGCAGGCTTACTTTAAAAAATGCTCAGTAATAGTGTGTAAAAAAGATGGGGTTAAAATTTTCTTTAATTGTTGGGTTTTGGCTTTGTTAATCTTCTTGAAGAAAGGCAAATGTCTGGTTTGGATAAAGTAAGGCCATAGCAGTAGCATCAAAACTTTCTCTCTTCCCTTTAAAAATGTTTTTTGACTCTGCTGAGCTTTCACATCTGGACTCCAGAACAGTGACAGGAGAGAACTGGAAACCCTGGGAGACATTTTCTTTTTTTTTCACAGTGCTGGTGGTCTTCGTAATTTTGGTTACTTTTTGTTGTTGTTGTTGTCGTCATTTTATTTAATTAAAGTGGGAAGAAATAGTAACAAAATAAACCTTACTCCAGAGAGTGGTTAAATCTTTGGTTTTAAGACTAGTACATGGTCTTGTGTTAAATACATCTTTCTTATTAATGCTGATTCCTGAGTTTGAATGTTGGAAAGCTATTTAAAGAAGGCAAATAAACATATGAATATATTTAATATTGTTTAGCTGTTCTCTCAAACAAATAATGGGTGAATTTTGGGGAAATATAGTGACTGAAACAGTAATTGTTTATCTGCACTTCTAAAGTCACGAGTCAAAACCTTATGTGATGCAGACAGATGTGTTTGTGAATTAATACTTAGCAGTAATATGATCTTCAGAGAGACATGCCTCTGTATATTCAATGGAGATTTTCTTCCCCATATCATCTCCATTGAAAAGAAACTAAGACTAAAGTTGCATCAGTTTAATTCTCCTTGATTAACAAACTGCTGCTTCCTCCATTATTGGATACAGGAAAGGATTTTGTAACTGTAGGAGCCAAAGGATGAGGGCATGATAAAATTATCACAATATGGGCAATAACATTACTTTGCAAATAGTCTTATTATTGCAGTGATGCTTATGTGAGACATGATGCTGCTGTATAAACTGGTCTGTCAGTCAGGAGACTGCACTGTCACTGCTATGTGGTCCTCTGTGATTCCATCATTGACAGAATGGACTTGATACTTAATTAAACTTGTGTTAAAATTCCATTGAATTAGTAAGATGTAAGCATAGGCTTAACTCCTGCCTAATGGAGGTCTTGTTTCTAAGAATTTTCACAGTTCCCTGCATGGGAACTTTCGGAAAGAAAAGACTGAAGTAAGTTAGAAATGGTTGTCAGTAAAAGATCTCGTTTTGATTCGCTGGAATTATTAGAGAGCATATGGTGTGCGGGGAAAACTAGAATGGCCTTGGTCCTCTCGTGTGGGGCGCATTCCCGAACTTCACAAAACGGCTTGTGATTTCTATTGTGTAAATCTGAGCACAGTGACTGTTGGTGAGAGGAAACAATTTACCCCTCAGCTTCTTTATCATGGTGCGTGCTACATTTAGGAAAAAATCAGAACATCAGATTTCTTTCAGAAATACTTTTGAGTAAAAGCACTTAGGCAGTGTGTTTGGTGATGTACTGTATTATCTAAGTAGATACTCAGAAAACAACTGTATCCTCTGAAAATTAAATGCAGTACTATCACATGTGATGTAGACTTCAAGTTGCCGATGTTCTTAAGCCTTTTTATTTTTCTTCCTATGCTTTATTGTATAGTCTATGTATTTGCTTGCAACTTTGCCAGAGAATACTTGCTGTTCTGTACACCTTTGCTTTTTATAATTCAGCAGTAGGTGGTATCTGCTAAAGTTTATATTTTGTATTAGTCACTGCTGGTAAAATCCCTCTCTGTGATGACTGTTGGTAATGCATGAGAAAAGAATAAATCACTTGGGGGAAAAAAGAAAATTATATTGTGAAGCTCAAAGGGAAGAAGATCAAGAAGAAGCAAAGTTCCTGGTAGTGGCAAGTAGATAAAGATACTAAAAGGCCATTTCACAGAGAGAAATTTCCAGAGCCTGGAAACACACACACCATTTGTAGAGTGTGCAGATATTCCAAAAATGGTTTTATAAGTAGCTAAGAGTAGCCTTAAGGTAACATGAGGAGAGCTTCAAGTGCAGATAATACAGGAGGGCTCTGAAGGAATGTTTGTTCTTGTCTCCTGAAATAAGAGGGGCAAAACTATCTTAAAATGCTGTCTGGACTAGTCATCTGTGCTGTGTATGAACCAGCTGGTCAGGCTGCAGTATCTCCCACCTACAGAAAGGAAAAGCAACAGTAAAGCTGTTGGTAGCATAACCGACTGGGGCAGGGGGAGGGAAGGGGTGGTCCAATTGTTTTGTTTTGTTTTGTTCCATTGGTGGTGGTGGTTTTTACTCAGAAAGAGAAACGAAGAAGAAGGAAAGATTTCTTTCTCATTCTTTTTTCTACCCTTGGTATTTATGTAGCTACTATGTAACAAACACAAGATACTGTGAAGATTTTCAGCAGGCAAAGTGGGACCTGGTATCCCGCTACTACTGAAAGTCAGAGCAACTTATTCCTGTTTCCTTTGTGGGCTTACAAACATCCTCAGATGGAGTATGTTCTTGACCCTGTCAAATTCATGTATACTTCAAGCTTTTAGGTATTTCATGTTTACAAACCTGATTTTGGTTACAAGACTCTTGGTCAGGAGTTCAGATCTCGTCAGCTTCCCATTCAGATGACCTGAGAACATTAGGAAAAATGGAGAACTTTCAGCTAATCTGGTCTAAAACTTTTACAAGATGTATGCAGTGACAATTAAAACAATTAGATAGCAACTGTATTTGTAGGGGAAAATTTGTATGCAAAACAATTTTATGTAAACACTGAGTTAATAACTGCAATGTTGTTCAGATGAAACTGAGTGATAGAAATGTTTGAAAACTTGTCTGTATTCAAAGTGCTGCAGAATTAAGATGTCCAGAAAGATCTGATCAACAGTTAGAACCAACAGTGCTTTTAAGCTGATATATGTCAAGTTTAAGATACATGAAATACAAGGCAACCATTAAGGTTCCACTGAAGTGAAAAATACTTGCACAGTATTTAGAACGCATTGCCAGATTCCAGAGAGCCTGGTGATTTCTATTAAATTATACTTTCTTTTTTATTCCAGGGAGCTTTTCTGATTTTTTTGGTAAATCTTCCCATTTTTATACCTCTGTTCTACTTGGGGTTTTTTTATTACTATTTTTTTGTTTTGTTTTGTTTTGTTTTGTTTTTCTTTTCCCAGAAGTCATTTCAGTACAACCCAATTCTTTTCTATGTAATTATGTGAGCATGAAACTCAACTGGTCTGATTTTCACTAAGAATGAGAAACTCAGATGGTGGCAGTCTGACTTGTTGATCATAAGGGATCTTTCTTTCCTCAGACTGCTCTAATGAGGTTACGTAGTTCTTTCTGGTTTCAGGTAAGTTCTTTGATCTCCCATATAACGTAAAAGCATATAAACTTCATAAATTATGTTTAAAACTGCCACTTTCTTGTAGACGTCTGCACCTGGCCCTTTATATTCTCATTTCCGTCTGCTGTAAGATATTCTACTGGCTTAAAAATCTGAAATGTATCAACATTTTGTGTCAGAATTTAGTGAGGAATGATAGTACTTACTAGATCACATTTAAAATGCAGAAGTCTTTTAATGTAAAAGTTGTATGTGGTCTAATTTTGTGATTTTTTATTTAATATATCCTTCCCCTGAGATAAATCATCTCTATTTTCATACAGGAAATAGGTGAATGTGTAAGTATTTCACATTATATGTAGCAAAATCAAACAGAGTAGTTACTCCATTCCCTCAGAACCAGCAGCACTGTCTGCCACAGATGTACAGGATTGTTGGTAAAATTAAAGCATCACAGGAAAACAAGTCATATGCAATTGCAACTTTTTCAGTAAAATATATATTAGTTAAAATACATTAAAATTGGATCCAGAATATATTGATTATTGTGGAGACAATATAATAAATCTTTGAGACTTTTTTTTTTTAAAATAATTTTAATTCAAATGGATCACCCATTTGGGAATTTGCTACTATTGTCTGATATTTCAGTCTTTTAGGGATAAAGGCAGTAGATAGTTTGCCCCATTTCTGTTCCACTTTCAGGTGGCCCTAGACCGAGATGGTTTCAAAAGAATTTTTTTTTAAACCATCTGTCCTCCACATTCTACTTTTTAACCTTTTTAACATTTACTTCTGTCTGTTTTTCTTAAGACAAATTAATACTGCATAAAGGCAGTGCTAATACTGTAGCTTTCCTTGCAAGAAGCCAGATCTGTTACTTTAAGGATATGTATTTTTCCTCTGGTAGCTTATGAAAATTTAAATTAAAAGGATTTAATAATTTAAGCAACATAGTTTAGTGACTGAATGTTGAAGAACAGAGGAGTTTGAAATTGCTAGTAAAACACGAGATGTTTCAGAGAATATACCTTGATACTTTACTGCCTTAAGGCACTGATCTTTGCTATGTGTGTGCAGGGTAGAGTTGCTTTCAGAAATAGATTATAATATTATAGAGTCAAAAAGGACTGGTACTTAGCAGTGACATTCTATCCTTAATTATATATTGGATTATGTATTCTATATTGATTAATGAATTTCTAATACACTAAAGAGCAAAGAATTATTTCAGCAAGGGGATTTTGATCTTGGGTAAAGAGCGAGATGGAGGCAGAGGGGAGGAAAGCAGGATGGGGGGAAATCAATGCAAACTGCACTTGTTCAAATAATTGCAGCCATGAAAGTACGTTCACATATTTGTCTGATCCTTGTAGGGGAATAAAATCCTATCCTGTGCCCTCCTAAATGTCCTCATGCTTTACACAATATCTTTCAGTGCTTTCTTATTATATATATAGCCAATCATGATGGTATCTAAATATCCTAATACGACATCCTTCTCTCTGCTTCTCTTTTATCTTCATGCTGTTTAATTATGGACCTTGTTTTTGTTATATTACAGTCTAAACTAAAGATTTCTGGCATGACTGACCTTGGCTGAGATCCTTAATGAAATCAAGGAGGAGAGTGGGTTTCAGAGTCTCAAGTGGCATGAGACTTTCACCCCGCCTTTATTCAGGACTTCTCTAGACAAAGGGAACAAGTACAAATGAAGTGCTTGAGTAATAAGCCAATTATTTCTTTTAATTAGGACATGTATAGGGAACTCTTAAGCTAAAGAAAGGGTGGAATCTGCTGAATAAATTATTCGTAGTAAATAGTTTGCCCAGCTCTGACAGAGCTAGTTCTGACAGAGATAAAACTGCAGTGGCATCAAAGTGTCTGCTCATACAGGATAGGGTGTTGCTCTGACACAGATGTCAGACGACAAATCAACATGAGGTGAACAGATGAGTCCAATTCCCTGCCTTAGCTGGGAAGATCACCAAGGGTGGTCAGATAGGCTCCAGTGATGCTTTTAGAGCATCCTTTAGCTGTAATTGTAGGAGGTAGCTTCTGTAATTCTTTAGATCTGCTTTGCAGAAATTACAAAGGAGAGACTACAAACAGCCTGGGAACTATATCACAGTATGATGGGGATGTTCAGTGGGACCTTGTGGACACCTTAAGACTGAGAGGAGACCTAAACATTTTAAACAGTTTTACTGGAAAAGTAGGTATTGCTATACAGGAGTTTAAAGTAGCTAAGGTTAATTTTGTCAGTACTGAAATTACCTCCTTCTGCTTTGCTGTCTCCAGTAAGACATTTTTGAGATTGGGTAGCAGTGATGAAAATCACTGAAGATGTCACAGATAAACAGTGATTTGAAACCTTTCTGTTGGGATGGTACCTTGACCATGTTTTTGGAAATAATAGTTTCCTTTGGGCTTTCATTATCCATTTTAATTCCTATACTGCATGCTGAGTACCTCTGTACTCTTATCCCATTTTCATAAAATCATTTATTTTCCACAAAATTGAGTGCTTACTGAGGAAAAACCAAACCCATCAGACTAAAGACCCTTTAAATTCTTCCTTGGCACAGGCATCTAGGAAAGGACCTCATTCAGGGTACTCATCCTGCAGGCAGGGCTTTGGTAGAACCATTTAAATGTGTGCTGTGACAGCAGCCATGCCTACGTGCAGAGCTTGATGTGGCAGCTGGGGTTGGCCAGCTCCAGCTCCACAGCCATGCAGGAAATTTCAGAATTCAGACTGCCTGCACCTCTGGCCATTGAGCTGTCATTCATGGATTTGAAATGGCATAGTATATCAGTGGCTAATTTTGGCTGAAATCATCATCAGAGAATGAAATTTTACTTTGGGAAATAAAACAGGTTTATCAAAATCAAACAAAAAAAAAGTCCATACAGAAAATATTGATAATTTCAACCATTTCTTAAAATGAATACAAATATGAACATCATCGGTAGATTTTTTTGCTTTCTGTTCCTGCTTCTGTCAGACTTCATTACCTCTATAGTGTTTGTCCTCTCTGTGATGTTTCAAGACATATTTTAAAATCATTGTAATTTCCTGTCTAATTTATAGCAAACCTTTCTTGTCTTTTTAAAGAAATTCTGTGAAATGGAGTTATAATGCAGTTTGCAGTCCTGTACTGTACTGAAAATCCTCATTTTGCACTGACATGTTCTCAGAGTAATAGCAATAGTTAATATACATGAAATCTTGATTAAATTTCTGTAGTTTTTTAATTCCAGCATTCTAAAATTTCTATAAATCAGAATCTTTCACAAAAACAGTATCATAGTGAAGATTATTTTTATCAAACTGCTAAAAAACTGTACATCAGAGACAAACAATTCATGTAGAAATATGTGCTTGTTCCTTTGAGAGAGGTGAATAGATAAACTGTCCAAGGTACAGGGAAATAGAGCATGGATAATGCGGGTTTGAGATATTCTGTTGCTTAAGTGATGCATTAAATCAATATTCTGCAAAGCTTTTTCTTGTTAAGTTATTTACTTGGCTGCTGTCACAATTCACCATTTAGGTCATCGTCTTTTTTAAAAAATGTATTTTCTTGTGGCCTAATTTAACTTTATCTAAATACTTCAAATCCTCAAGTAATGAAACTTCTTCAAATGCTAAAATTGTAGCACTGTTTTAATGCTAATATTTACACTGGAGTTCCTGACTTTGTTAATAGGCTAGGAAAAAATAGACTTTCAAGTGAATGACTATTTTAACTGCATAAAAATCTACTCCTATGAATGAAAAGCAGAAGGAATAAAAGGAAATGTTAATAGTCTAATAAAGGAAAAATACTTTAATAGGATCCTGAAGAGAGAATGCTGAAAAGGCAAGCATTATTCAACTGTTTTGGTTTTAAAATGTATCTGCATAAATGAAATCAAAAGTTGCTTCTCCTGAGCAGTCAGAATAGCCTCTCAAATGTATGGAGGAAATCAGTGTCTGACTTTAGAAAGAGCTGAAGGTGTGCACTCAGTAACCTTCCCTCATTCGAGTGACTGAGTGAGAGGTGCAGAGCATTGGTACCCTGGAGGTATTTTGTTTGTCCAAAACCAGACACATCCTGGATCATGAATTGCCTCTGTGTTAAGGTTTTACTGAGCTTAAGATAACAAAATCATTTTAAAACAAGCTATTTATACAATTAATTTTTTCCTTTAATCAAGATTTAAAAGGGTAAGATCCTCTACTTCCTGTTGTAAACTGTCTTAATGGTCTATCATCTATACAGTGCTGTGTGAGAAACACCGTTTACATAACATGTAATTAGACACAGTGCCCACGTGCGTGCAGCTCATTCTGCACTTCAGTTTTAGGTGGTTTCATATTTTTTCAAAGAATTCTTTAAGGAAGTATAATTACAAGTGACAGCCACAGGGCTATGTGTTTAGATTCTGTTTTATTTTATTTTATTTTGCTTCTTTCTAAGCAGTTTCCAGTAATTTTCATCTACTTCAAGAACCAGTGTTTCCAAAGAGAATTTCCTCATCCTTGTTTGAGTATTTTAGAAATATGGATGCTCAAATAGTGATGAAACGGTGAAGCTAATGCATGACACTTGGGTTAAGGAGACTGCAAAGATTAGGATTAATTATTTACAAAGGTGAAAGAATTAAAATGGGTCATGAGGGGAAAAAAAAGTACTGAAGCTTATAGAGGGAGATTGAGATTGCCTATGTTCCTTGTCCCTCACACAGGAGATGACAGAGATCTTCAAACTAACCTGAAGATAGAAACAGCTTTTTTTTTCTTTCTTCTCCAAGAAGCATTTTTACTTAGCACATCTGATTAAATGATGGAATTTGCTGGCAAGATAAAGCTAGATAGGTTTGTGAATGACAGTATCTGTATCAGCTGCTTTTATGCCTCTCCATTATTTTTTTCCTCACATTGTCTCTTCATAATCACAATTTCATTAATCTGTTTGAGTTATTTTTGTTTTGTTTTGTTTTGTGATCCCTTTTCTTATGCGTCTCTACCACTTTCTGGGAAGTGAGTGCAAAACAAAACAATACATTTACTGCTTTGCTATCTACTTTTCTTCAAATTGCAGAGGCTTTTAAAGAGAATACAGACAGGGCAGTGTGTGTGGGTTTTTTTTTGTTTTTTTTTTTGTTACCAGTACTCTGATCTGACTGTCATGTGGTCATTTAGAAAATAAGAACAATTTGCAAAGATATTACAGAAAAAATAAGTCTATCTCGTTAATTTTGCTTAGATAAGAATGTTTTCACTGCATATCATTGTCCTAAAGAAAGCCACCCTTTTTTTTTCCCTTAGAATCAGGTGAAAAGAGAAACAAATCAGTATTTGAAACCTGATTAATCTGATTTTGATTATGCAAGTCATCACACTCAGCATATGTAAAGGTGAAAGAAATTAAAATTGTCTGTAGTTAGTTCAATCAGTTTCAAGATTAATAGGGTAATAAGAAATATTTATACACCTTACTGAATAATTAAAAGTGTACAGGAGGCATAACTTCAAAAAAAGATGCCAACAGAAAAGAAAAATGCTGATTTTTTTTCACTTTTCTATTCTGTCCAGCTACCTACGAATGATGTTTTGAAAATATTGTATTATATTTATATTGAATAATACCACATGTGATGAAAAGTAGTATGACTATCGAAAGTATTGAAGTCCATACCCTAACTAGAAAAACACTGAACAAACATAGATTTTGAAGTCAAAGTAGTTGCAGAATAGGTAGTCTGAGCAAACTCTACCCTATGCCATACCAAAAGGAAGTTGCTTTCAGTATGTTCTTAGTGGGCTTAAAAGCATAAGAGGATGCTCTTACAGAGGTGGAATAA
This sequence comes from Odontophorus gujanensis, assembly GCA_013399175.1. Lineage (NCBI taxonomy): Eukaryota > Metazoa > Chordata > Aves > Galliformes > Odontophoridae > Odontophorus > Odontophorus gujanensis. The sequence continues at coordinate 246,862 of VXAB01000920.1, read as the reverse complement.
GGTACATGAAAGAATAAAAATAATAATGGAATAGCTGATCTGATGAGAATGTGAAGTTCCAGTGAACCAAAAATTCACCAAATGGAAAAATGTAAAGTGCTGACCCCTTTTGACCTCAACAAGTTGTTAATTAGCAGAGGATTAACACTCTTTTCATGTGGCGGCAATCACTAGAAAATAATGTGCATGCATCAAAGAACTTGAGAGCCTAACAAAAGATTAAACACAAAGATTCTGTGGATTATAGAAGTGGAACCTGAAAGGGGCAGTGCACTGTCCAGTTGTCAATTTTGAACAAATGAGCAATACACTGAAAAATAAAATATTTTGGGAAAAAGTTGAACTGAACCAGAAATATTTTTAAAAGCTTAATTCTTTGCATTCACTTCTGGACTCAGTATCATTAATTTTAGTAACTTACAGGATGAGTTAGAGAAAAATCTGGGCCCATTTTAAAATATTACAAGGTTATTGAGAACTGTTTTCCAAAAGTCCTTCAGCAAACTTTATTCCTGATGATAGTGGATGCAAAGTAGTTCAGTACTCTACATAAAATGATGATCAGGGATGAATACTGTTAAAAAGCAAACAGACCAGACATTCCCCTTGTTCTTTCCATGGCAAATCTGTTTTGGTCTTGCAAATTTTGATGAGCTTTGATTGAACCTTGTGTCAGTGAACCCATGAGGAGTGGAAGTGAGCTGCAGTGCTGAGAGTGGCAGCAGGCCTTGGAGCAAGCTGTGCAGTGGCAGCAAGCAAGTAACACTTAGGGATCCTCACATGAGGGAGAACTGACCTGGGGAGCCTAAGCAGGGTAAGCTGGACCATTGACTGCATCCTAGCAGTTGAAAGCTTAAGTCCAAAAGCATGTCTGTTTTGGCTCACTAGGTTCAAAACCACACCAACAGACGCAAGCAGAAAAAAGTCAATTTTGAGACTTCAATGGCTGCAGCTTTTTTTTAATGGCTTTGAAAATAATGCAATTTCAATCAGAGTTGTATTGCTTTCTCTAAAAGGGTTGCTTCATTAATTCTGGGAATGTGACTATTATTCTGTATGTACCTGCTGGAAAAAATAATTGATTTCCTTTCAAGACGCATGCATTACCTTATAAGTTACTTCTGGAATAGGGTCATAACTTTTCTTCTGATTGGACCCCAGAAGCCCAGTGGTATTGCAGAGCAGCCTGCTGTGCTGCCGTGCAGGTGATCACTGCTGTGTCCCCACAGTGTTGCTCTGTGCCACAACCTGTGCTGGTAGTGAGCTGCACACTCCAGCTTAGTGGAGGTGAGGGAACAGATACTCTGTAAATGCCATTAGGCACTGTCAGCATTTCTCTGATTTAATTGCCAGAAACTTCTGCAGTAAGCTGGCCATCAGGGAAACGTATGCACAGCTCTGCCCTCCCCACAGCAATGAGTTGAGGAGTGTTTTTTTCTTGTTGTAGAACTCTTCTTTTGCTATCTAATTTTACTGCCCCAACAAATAAGAAGATAAATGACTATTAGAGCATTTCTTATTTATTTTATTTTGCTCACCTTTATTGTTATCTTACTGAAGGCCTTTACCTTAAGTTCTTTCTGTGTTATTAATCTGCCGTATTTAAGTTTTCATGATGGACAGACTGTGGAGTAATTTGTATAATGAAAGGGTAGTAATGGTGATTCCAACTGCTATTTTCAGTGCTATATTCATACCTGAAGGAGCACATCTTTTGACTCTCACGTTTAAGGTCAGTTTGCAGGGCTGACAACTGAGAAAAATATTTCTCAGATAAACTGAGTGAATCAGACCTGGAAGTTTCTGAAAGATAATAAAACAGGAAGCTTTGCAATTTTTAGACTCATTTCTCAACAGAGCCACAACTGAAGCATAAAGACATTGTCAGTTGTGAATATGATCTCCTAATATTTATGATGAGTTCTATGTTTTCACAGGGATTTTACATCATTTTGCTCTGATGGAGACTAGGATGTTTGTTTTGTCTCTCACCTGTTCAACTACTGAATGAGCATTTGAAGCATCATGTCAATGCATAGGTCAGCAGAAATAGCCTATTGCCAGGTCAATCAGTTGATTTTTGAAACATAATCTGATGCAGCTTCAGACCTTATGTGTTACTAGATAAGAGAAAATGAAAAGAAACTCTTCTTAAAAGCAGAAATTAACATAACGCACTGCAATCATATGTAACTGTATGTGAAGAAAGCTATTGGTGCCCTAAGTAACTAGCATGCAAATGAATAAGCATTAATTTAACTGGTATTTTTTTCAGATAGTAGGAAGGTAATTCAAAATGTTTTGTATGTGGCATCTAAAATTCTGACTGTTTAATTCTCTCTTATAGTTGATTCAGTATTCTGATGAAATACTGACTGTCAGTTATATTCCTTCTTAATTGGATAAATGTTTTGACCAAAATTCTTGGAGGGTCAGATTTAAATTATGCTTCTACAAAAGCTCACATATGTAACTTTGACATTTGCTTTCTTCACACGTTCATGCCAGCAGAGTAGATTATTTGGATACTGTTGGAAAACGTGTTAGATATAAATGAATATTGGTAAAAGGTGTTGCGATTTCAGATCTAGGAAATGAACCTAGAAAGATAGCTAGTCAATTATAACTGTTTCGAGCTAAATCTGTATTACTGCATACCAGATTAAGCATTCCATATTATCTAAGACTATGGTGCCAGAAATACCTTAAACTACTCTAAATCATACCTCACTGAAAGGCAGAATTGTCCTATCTAGTAGAACTATTTAGCTGGTATTAGGAGAGGTAGGGCTTTTCATTTTGCTAACATGGTTTCGAACTTGTAAACTAACTCTGAACTGCACCCTAATACATGATAAAGCGGGAAGGTAAGAACACAACCAAATAGATTTCATTTTCATACAGTTTCCTACCACTTAAACTCTTAAGATGATGTTTCATCAGTTCTCAGTTTTTTCTCTAAACTATAAAAAAGTAAGAGTATTTTCAGTCTTTATAAATACTTTTTGTTGACAATAGGTAAAACTCAGGAGCACTTTCTAAAAATACTCCAGACCAATGTATGAATTTAGAAAAGATTCGCATTCCTCAAACTAATTCCCCATTTCATTATTTACTATTTGTTGTTCATTCCTTTCTGTTCGCTTGTGTGAAGTTTGCTGCAGTAACTAAAATCTACAGTCACTGAGGCATCCACTACTTAGGATTACATAGAATAAAGATGGTGGCCACAAACATTTCCATACATTCTCCTGATTTTCCTTTTTTCTTGACCATTAGACTAGATATGGCAATTGTCTGAAACAATGTGTGCAGACAGGATGTGAAATGTTTTCCATATTCAAAAAGAATACAGAGTAAAAGAATGAATATGTTTGTAGTAGATTATTTTGTGATATCCCAAGCCTGTCTTCTGTAGCTGTTCCATTGAGTTCAATCATGGAATCACCATGAAATTCAGATTCAGTTCAATTACAAGGCTAAATAAATAAAGGGCTTTTGGGTGCCACTGTTTTTTATAGCTCTGCATTATTTTTCACTATAAAGTAGTATGGAGGCAGTGAAGGAGGTGACATCCTTGCTTTCCAGAAGTTGAGTTTGCCATGGAAAGCCCACTGGATTAGCAGGATCTTGAACAGAAATAAAAGTATGGTGTATATTTTGATCTTGTTCTTATATGGCTCCTGTGGATTCCAAATTTAGCCCCTGCTTAACACATGTGGGAGCTATTCTTGTTATAATTTTACTTAGTGCTGTTTGTATTCAAAGTTAGGTTAGCACTGTACATCCCGTTTATCAGAAACTCAGTATGGAAAAGCCATATGGTGATCAAGGCTGGAATTATGCCCCAAGTTTCACACTAAATGCACTTATATGGTCTTATGGCTACTTACGCTTGGTGCCCATCTGTTAGGATGGCAGGGGGCCCACTGCCAAGTTGGACAGACAACTGCCCTTGGGGATAGTTACCAGACAACGTTTGAGCTTCATTGGGCAACACAGCATTGGAAAAGCCATCATTTTTGCTAGAACTTGCTACTTATAACAACAATCGTATTGCATGTGCTTCTAATTTCTATTTCACATAGAAAATATATGAAATAAAATGTTATGATGGTGATTTATGTCCTTGTACTGGTGCAGGTTATATTGCAGTGAAGAGGTGTAAGAATCAATAAAACTTTCAAATCAGACTGCAATAGGTTAAAATTATGGATGTTCATTATACAACGCCTTTCATATCAAATAAGAAACTAGCAGGCAGTCTGAGGTAATACCTCTGTAATGCACCTTTGCAAAGATGCAAATAGTAAATGCACTTCAGGAATGTATCTCAGGAAGCGAGCTTCAGAAAGAAAAGATTGTAAGATTTAAGTGCGTATGCTCCATTCAGAAGACGAATGGCTTTCTTTGGTAATTTCAAACAACCAGAATATTTTGCTTCTTTAAAAAGCTGAGGACTTTAAGTATTACTTTGCCAACTATGGATTTTTTTTTTCCAATCTAAAATGAATTTGGACATGGAAGACACTGTATGAAAGTAAACCTAAGGAGAGAGAAATAAGATAATAAGGATTAAAGGCGATGAGCAGGTGAATTTTGCAAGATATAAAAGATTAAGAAAAAAGGAACTGTGAATGGGCAGCATAGAAGGAGGTGTCAGAAGCATAGAGAAGCAAAAAGTTAAGGAGGTTTGTTTATTTTCATTAGAAAAATCCATTGTGGTTAAAGTCTTAGATATAGACTAGGAACACTGAAGTTGAAAGCAAACAGTCCTGACTCCAGGAAAGAGAGCGAAAACATAAGCAGGAAAGAACATTGCCTAAGAGAAAAAGAAGCTTTCATGTGAAGGGGAGCTGGGAAAAGACAAGAAATTAAAAGCAGGTGGTTGCAACTGGAATTCAGCTCTTCCAGTGAGTTGTGTGGATTAGGCTGTAGTGGTTAATTTCTTAACACTATGACAATAGAAAACAAATTCTGCTGCTCTCAAGTCCTTTCTGGGTCTGGACCAGCTCTCTTGTATCTAAAATGTCTATTTTGCCAGAATATCATATTTCCCAATACAGATGATGGTTTATTTATTGCTTTAATTAAACACTCATATAACAACATAATAATAACTTTCTCTGTCTCTGCAAGGGGCCTTAAACTTCATATTCTTACCTCAAAATTCGAGTTAATCAGAAATATTTGTACTGAAAAATATCCAAAGACTGATATTAAAATTTCTCAAAGGATTATCACAGTTTTTATGGAAATTGTATTGGAAATTATCTTTGAAGCCAAACAGACTAAATTAATGAAAAACAGTTTGGTGATCAGAAAACAAATCTTATGATGAAGAAAGTTGAATGCCACTTTTTGTAACTCTCTCCATTCCAGAAAATCCTGGTTTCCCACATGCCAGGCAAGTGTCTGTCTGGCTTTTCTGGAGGAAATGGATTTCTTTTCCATTGTCTAGTTTTCATCTTGAATGGAATAAAGAGAATAATAATACTTAAGAGCATGAAAAATTCCAGTTTCACAAGATGAAGGAGCTGTTTTCTGTGAAGCTATAACAAGGGAATGAGAAATTACTGTCCCCGGGATGTGGTGTCCCACTCCAGAAGGATCCATTAGGTGAAAGTGGTTACAGCTGTGTCGACAAACCATCAGGTAGCAAGGAAGAAACTCCCATTTCTGCTGTGAAGACGTTAGTTGCTAGCTTGAGCCTGTCCAGTGTGGAACTAGTTGGCTAGGTAAATGTTTGAATTACAATTGTCATTAGAAAATCTGATTTGTTTTTCTACTCTATTTCTTTTATTGCATAAATAGGAATCTTCTAAAAATAATCCAAGACTCTCTCACTGTTGTGTAGTTTAGGAGATTAGGTCAAATATGCTAAATGATAACGAATCCTCTCATGCAAAATAATAATTTCACTGGAATTATATTTTTGCAAGGACTCTTTATAAATAAGCTTGGTCATTTTGTGTGTGTTTTATGGCATTCTATAGCAATCATAACAGGATTAGTAAGTTAAAAATAAGATGTTATGTTCTATAGTATATTTTCTGGCTGTATAACATACACAAAGAGAAATAAGGCAAATTCATATTGACCTTGCAGGAGGTTTTTCAGATGTGAGCAAAGAATATGAATTTAATTTCATCTTGGCCCAACATCTAAGATTAAACATCCAAGAACACAGAGTTATGCAGTTCAATCTGGATCTGAAGTCTAGCAAAAAAAGAAACTTTTAAGTTTCCCTGAAATAATTGAAACACAGTACCTATTAGTAAAGAGATGTAATTTAACAAAAATAATATCAGTTTTAACAAAAGCATCAAAACCCAGTACGTGAATCTAGTTTATTTTGAGTGTTTTGTTCCTAGAGGGATGGCATTTTATTTAATCATCACATTCTTATTTGCATATTGTGTTTCATTTGTTTAATGACCACATTAATTAGAAGAAAAAGTCTGTTTTGCTGTACATGACATTTCAGTTTCTGAATGAGCCAGGACATGAGCTTCAGGCAAGTTGCATTAATTTGTCTATATAGGAATTAATAACAAGAGTGCTTCAAACTTTCCCCTTAAAAATAATATTTTGAATATTTATGCATTAGTAAAGGCCACTCCTGACCCATGGCCAAGAGTTTATTTTGTTGGCTCACACACAGGAAGATATTTTATGTTGACAATAAATTACATTTGTGATTTCTGAAACATAACTAGCATTCTATTCTTTAAAAAAAATAGATAAAATTCTTTCTTTAAAGATACTGAATAATCATGACCTAAGAGGCTAATCTTGATCTTGTAATAGAAATGTCAAATATGTATGTGCAGAGAGTTCTAGATTTAAAAGTAAATAAACAAATAAATAGAAGTACTGCCTAGTGAACATCCAAGATGTTGGATTGTGAATCATGTAACAACCAGAGGAAAAGAAGATAAGAAAGAATGATGTAATCCATAAGTTTTAAGGCCAGAAAAGCCCATATGAAACTTAATCCAGTTTACAGCTTCTGAAAATGCTTCCAAAACAATTTTAGAAAGATGGATAATCCTGAAGTGTAGATTTCATGGAGGAAGGATCCACTTCACTTGTGCTTGATTGTTTCAGTCATCAATTCATTATGTTTTTTACAAACAAGTGTTTTATCTGAACTACCCATCTTGAAACCCCACCCCAACTCAAAAGAATGGCAAAAGAAAGTGCATGAGAGTGGAAATTAATAATAAACTCTGGGGCATTGGGATGAGGTCATGTGAAGTCCCAGGTCACTCTAGAAAAATACAGATCTTAGGGAAATGTGCTAACACTTCACTGCTGTAGTTGAGGAATTTCAGATGGATGGTAGACTGGAGCTGAAATAAAGTTCAGCTTGGAACTAGAAGAGAAATTTCACCACGTATACATCATTGCTAGGAGGTGGACTTCAAAACCTTAGAAGTCTTACTAGGCATTCTTGATAAGCAAAGCATGCTCAGAGAGCATAGTTTCAACAAGAAGCCTCTAGTAGTATGTAAACCATGTTGACATAAAATACTTTTCTTTGAAGATATTGCAGTTTCACGGGTTCATTTGGAGAAGAAAATCCTTTTCCACTCTGCACTGCCTGGAGTGCTTTATGCTTGCAGACTGCATACCTTTTAAGATCAAGGAGAACTATAGTTGTCCTTTTACCAGTAGTTTTCTGATTGTTTTAATGGAACTAGGAATAAGTATCCTGCCCTAAATTTCACAAAGATGTTAATTCCAAGGAAATATACATTAAAAACCTCATCTTGAAAGTCAGTGAGATTAGTGCATGCAAATAAATAAATAAATCATATATTTTTATTTTTATTTTCCTACCATTTCAGTAATTCTGATCCTAATTCCAATTGAACCTGAATGTTTTGATTTCCAAGGGAGATAGTCTTATAGACACAGAGAGAATTAACTAAGGTACAGGGATAAAGAAAAAATGTACATTTTTTCACTCTTCAGTGTACCTCCATATCCTTAACCTGAAGACAAAATATTCAAATAAAATATATAATAATAATAAAGAAAAACAACAACAAAGCTATACCTGCTTTCGTGTTCATTTCAACAGTAATTTCCCAAAATACATGGGAGTAGGAATGAACCCTGAAACATTAGAGATTAGATTTATTTGCCAGTAATAGTCCATTGTGTGCGGCCAGTTCTACCTACATAAACAGTAAGAAGAGCATCAAGTTATGGTTACTCAAGTGAGGACAAAATGTGATCTGTGGTTTGAAATATTCCTGGGCAGCCTGCAGGGAAGCCCCAGCCATTTACAATCACCTACTTCAGCCCTGAAGTCAATGATGCTGAATCTGCTTCTGAAACAGCTGCATATATTCCATTAATTTCACCTCTATGCATGTTTAAAAATTATTCTAAGATTCCCAATACATTTCTTGCAGATAATTAAATGACTTACAAATCTTGCCTAATATGACACCTGTATCAGGTTTTGCACATATGCTTTCGAAGTTCCTTTTAATCTTAGAAAATCAAATATATTTCAGTGCCCATTCTGTTGTTACTGCAAGTAGATAATGTTTGAGGGAGCTGGGGCACCCCAGCAAATCTCCTTTTGTTCTTTTCTTGCTTGCATTTTGTTAATTTTTGAGTGCTGCTTGTTAAGCCTGGAAAGCAGAAAAGTCTTTTAAAAGCATGAAATAAATTCTGTTCAGTGAGTGGGTAATTGTTCAAGGTCATCTGTTCGTTGTCTTTGTCTTGATTGTTTGAATTAGTAGCTAATAATGGGGCGGAACCGTGAATGAATTATTATCCATAGGGCATATTTTGGGGAGTGTCAGGAAATATTACAGGGTAATTAAGGTTATCCAATAGCAAGGCTGTGTTACCAGCAGATGTCTAGTAATTACTGTGTTTTAAAAGTGTGGGGATTAAACTAAGATTATAGCTTTTATATTGTCTGTCTTTACAAGTCATATTTGGAATTTATTCAGTTTATTCTGCTGCCCTTTTCCTTTTGTTCTGATTCTGTCACTTAAATTCCAACTTAAACACAGGTCTTTCCTGGTGAATTAAAATAAACATCAGCAGATGGTATGCAGCGCATGTGTGTACAAAATAGGAGTATGACTATTTAATACTATAGGATAGCTACAGTGATACATACTGCTACTATTTGTTAACAAGTTCTGATTCTGTTCTAGGATTGTTTAGGTCCTAAAATTTTCATGAAATGTTCGAAATATTTTTCAACAGTAAGCTAGCATATAACAGGACAGGAAAGCTCATTTGTTGGATTTAGTATGTTGGGATGACCATCTTCAGGCCAAACCTTAAGTGTCAAGTTCAAAGTTCTGCTGTTATTACTGACCCTAAGCTGGCTTAGTGCTACCAGAGGCCAGGGAAGGCAAGCATTTGTTCAGTCCCTGGTCCAGAAAATTTGATTTTAGCAGATGGACAGAAGGGAGATAATGTAATGGACAAGTATCTGCGGCATCTGGAATGTCTGGGTTTAGCACAGTTGGCTGGCAGTGGGTTGGGGGGGACTGCACAGAAGCTGTCTGTGCAAAATGTGAGCCTCAAAGGTAATGGGAAACCTCACAGTAGAAAAGGCGATGACTTGGGAGAAAATGCCTGTATGTTGAGGCCTTATAGAAATGAAAGGGGAAAGGTTCCCACCTGAAAAACGAAGTACAAAGCACTATTAACAGGAAGGAGAAATCTGGACAGCAGCGAGTGAAGTGAAGGGTTTTGACCCTTGCTAATGGCTGTGTTGTTTGTTTGGTGGTGGTTTGCTTGCTTTTTTTTTCTGTATTAGCAATTGTTTTAAAAAAAGAGTTTGCATTGCAAACTGTAGTATTTTCCTGCAGTCAAACTTTGTTCTAAAGAATGTTGATTCTGCTTTTTCACTCCTTTGCACCCTTTTTCATCTTGACTGACATTAAGCATGGTAAATTGTTTATTCATTTATTTATGTTGCAAACTTCTGGCGGTGCAGGAGGTGATTATGCAGAAGTACTACAACTTTGAAAGACTGAGTTCTGTGTTAGTGACTGTTATTGGCATGTGGATGACTGGCAAGCAGCAGGTGAATTAGCCTATGGGAAGTGCTCCTAGTAATTGTGGCTCAAGCCCCAGCTCACTCTAGCTTCTATAACCATTTTATGCTTATCACTGTGACACCAATTAACACACATTCTGTAATTTCAGAACTTTTTAGCCAAACTAGGAGGAGTTCATTAACACTGCATCAACAACTTCTTTGCCTTGAAAATAAGTGCAGTAAATGCTATGTGTTTATGATTAAAGTGTGCTAGTTTTAAAATAATAATTATGTATTTGCATGCTTGAACAAAGAAGTGAGACTAACCTTCAGTAACCTGACACATCAATGTGGGTAATTGGCTTATGGTGGAGGTACAGTACTAGGATGAAACTTTGTGATGTTACACCTCTATCAGACATTATACATAAGAATTACCTTAATTGCATGTGAGATTTTATTAAAGTTGAAAGAAATTTGAATGATTTAAAATTACAGACCACCTGTAGTTTTTTATTTAACTAAAATCTCATGGAAATTTCATTTGAAGAATTCAAAGTCAAACTATGCACAGAATCAAAGTTAAAACTTTTGATATTGAAAAATTGACTATAATAAAACAATATTTCTTCAATAAATTTTCAAATCAACAGATTTATGACTGTTGGAGTATTAGCCCATGTTAGAATTAACTCCACTTCTGATGTAGAAGAGAAACTGACAACATCAAAGGCAAGAAACGGGGAAGGGCAAAAACAGTAGGCAAAACATTTGGATTTTGTACAGTCAAGATAAAGGGGAAATATGAGACATCTTTGAATGGGTCTTTTTGCAATTACTCTGAGTTTCAGTCCATATTCATGCATATATGTTCCAACAGGATTTTTCTGTTTAGGTTTCGTGAGTTTAAAAAGTGCAGGCCCCTCATCACATCAATTAAGAACTTCAGTAGCTATCAGGCCCTCCAGTGAAATTCTGTAATGCCTCTCGTTTGTATTCCAAGTCATTGATTTCCATTCATTAACATGATAACTGGTAAAAGTTGATGTAAAATGCTCCTCGTTCTATAAAATACATAATCTTTCTTGATTCTCCAGTTACTACTGTACAAATGTCTGAGCTGGAGCCTGTTAATGAGACTTCACGAGAGTATTTTTACTGACCTTGTTGTACTTTGTATCAAAATGGAAAACTACAGAACTTCTCTTTTGTTGAGTTACGAGTTTTATCAAAAAAGGTAAGAAATAAAGAAAGAGAGAGAGAGAGAAAAAAAAAAGAAAAAGAGAAAGAAAAAAAGTAAGGTTGGCATTTTCTTTGATGAATTTTATTATGAATACAGTAGTGAGGAAAGAGAAAATTTAAACACCTCACCTCACCTTTGAACTGTAAATTAACAGCAACTGAATTAGGAAAAATTGTTTTCATATTTATAGCATTATTTTTTCATAGGTGGAAAAGATGATATTTTACCCTAAGGTTTTTATTTTACTTCACTTTGTAATGAAACAAAACATTGATGATCGTGTTTTCCTATTCTGACTGAGTTTAATACTGCAGCAATAATACTTCCAATGAAGTCTCAATACTACCAGATATAACCAAAGGCTGAGAGTACACAGGGCACTACACTGCTCCCTTCTGTGCTAATAGCCACCTTGGTTACTCCAAAGAAAAGCAGCCTCTTCAAGCTCAGGACCCTCTCTTATACATAACAGTGGATAAAATAAGAACACTGTGGTTTCAGGATAAATAATGGAGCAGCTAACATGTGTGAGACCTAGACATAGCCAGTAAAGGTGGAAAACACAATCTCAGTTGTGGTCTCTTTTTAGGACTTCTGCAGATTTTCACAACCTTAATCAACATGTGGCAAAGCCAAACCTTTTCTTCTTTTGGAAAATTCTGTGTGTCTCTAAAACAGGGAACCTCCCACACTAAGGGTGATGTTCAATAACCTTCAACAAATTTGAGAAATACAGAAGCCCTCCTTTATGATGAGACATCTTGTTAACACTTCAGCAACTGACCAACAGACTAAAACAGGCTTAGTAGTAAAAAGCAGGTGAACTAGTGAGGTAGGATAAGGACTGCAGAGAACATAACTGTTTTAATAAGTATGCATGTATTTTATTGGCACAAGATATCTTGATTTTCATGTTGATACTGCTATGCTGAAGTAGAGGAGTTTTGAGCTTTTGAGCTTTTACTGCCTTTTATCCACACACATGAAAAACAGAAAAAAAAAAAAAAGAAAAAAAAAAGGAAATAAAGAGCACTGGATGCAGATATGCAGAGTTCATTCTTTGCCTTACAATTTAGAGAATGATCACTTCAGTCCCATCACAGTGATTGAGTGTCCAGTGCAGTGAATGGTCAGTCTAAAACACATGTAAAACGTAAAGTTCAGAAATTAAGGGCTCTAGTAGACAAAAATTAATTGTGAATATTACTAGTTTTGCAGCATTGATCATAACTAGGGAATGGGATAACTTTGAATGCTTTCTTTTTGTCTTAACCCATGGAAAAATGTATTTTAAAGCTATATTTTTGAGTGGATGGTGACTAATGACTTTGATTTGAATCTTAAATATTTCAAGAGTTCTCTCAATGGACATAAATTCTCTGTGCAGAGTAATTAGTGAAATAGAATCTGTTTGTGCTCAACTTTGGAAATAAATAGGATTACTCACATAGAAGGGGCTAAACATGTGTTGGTGTATTTCTGTGATCAGAGATAGGAACATTTTGCTGAAACCCTTAGCTTGGGGAGCTGTTCAGGATTGCTTATGAAGCCCTTCATGGCAAGCATATCTCCTAGATGAACATGTACACAATCCATGTGGAGTGGGCAGGTCATCCTCTTGGAAGCCCAGCCCACTCCCCTGCAGGGACATGCAGGTTATCTAATTTGCAAATGTAATTAAGTATTTTATTAAAGTTTGGCCTAAGTCTATCTTTATTTAAGTTTCTGATCACTCAGCTGAGAAATATACTTTTCACAAAATTCTATTCTTGATTTCAGTGCAGAATCTGAGGCTGTAACAACTTTGTGATCACGATTGTGAAAACTGCACAGCGTATGTGGCAATCCCTCATCTGATTCCAAAACCATGTGAACTCCAAGGCAAAACATCATGGTGTGAAAGCCTGTAACTTTAACCGCTTTTACTTTCAACACCTCTCAGTTTAGTAAATCTTAAACCTGAGGTATATTAAGCATTCCTGTGGACATTTGTTTTTTATCAATCAAGAATGCATGCTCCAACAGAAAATCTTAAAAGAAGGGGAAACAGTTGATGGCAGTTTCTTCAAATCCGTTTTCTACTTTTCCATATATGTTTAAAAAGCCTCGAGCATAAGGATTGCTTTCTTCTGTAATTGTTAGAGCTGAACAAAGAAATATTTTGACGTTTATTTTTGATCTCCCAATATCCTCATCTGACTCTGGCTTTGACAAGAAGGATGACTGGTGTTTATTTTCAACATGTTAAATCAAAAAGGAAATACAAGTGGTCACTTCTTGAAACATGATTTGCTGAACTCTTAAAAGAAAAGGGTAATTTAAAGGGGTATCCTGTGACAGGAAATGACAACGTACCTTCACTAGGGCAGAGGCTGGGCTGTGGTGCTTGGAGCAGTATACGGCTGTTGACTTAGGAAAGAGATGCTTGCACAGAATAAGTCACCAGACAGTCTGAGGATTTGGGGAGGAGTTTGGGAGGGTTTGAGGGCTTGCACTGAAAAAACCAGAGTCATCAGGCTTTAAAATAGCATGTGTGACCTTGTTCAGTGAAAATAAGGAGTCATATGTCTATAAAAAGCAAAGTAAACTACTAGTTGACTGCCTCTTTTATGCTGTATGCATCTTTGAAGGTTAAATTGGTTATTTTAGAAAAGCATATGGTAAGTTTGAAAAGAAAACTCAGTTTGTTTCTGCGTTAGATTTTTATTATGTGAAATGAAAAGCCCTCTTGCACTGAAGAAGTGAAAATCCTCACCTTTAATGTAGTATATGAATGAACACAAGTGTGCTACCTTTTAAAGTGTCATTAATAATATTTAGAATTTAACATTTAATTGCATTTCGTAACGTGACAGTTACATTTGTGTGACTATAAAAGGGAACTTCAATGTGTCACAAAGGCGTAAAGGTCTAATTTCTATGTTGCAGATCTATCTAGTTAAAACTTTTCATCCATGCAGTGTTGGAAGACCATTTTTACTCAACTCAAATCTGTTATTTAGAAGTTATCAGATCTTTAGCTCTTTCAGACTTTCTCCTCTCACTGACGCATCTGGAAACTGGTTGTCCTTGGGATTACATCTCTTTGGGTTCTTTGGACATTTCAGCTGTTCATTTGGACCTCTGATGAACTCTCACAACTAGGAGTAGTGATCTGTAAACCACACATTGTTTACTTTTTTCTTCTTTCAGAAAGGGCACCAAATTTTAGGAATAAAATTATTTTGTGGTTAAAAGCACTAATGATTATTGCAGATCCAGGAAATGTGACATTCTTATGGGGTTTCTCCCCCTTTCCATGCCTCTGTACCTTTCTCAAGCATAGAGAAAATTATAATGACCTGGGTTTTATTGTTATTTTTCCTTCTTAGCAGAGCTCAACTACTATCCCTCCTCCCTTTATCTAAATATTATCCAAGCTACTAAAAGTGTTTTCTAATGCCTAGAAAATTATTTGCTAACCTAATGCAGATTATTTGGGGAGCAATATGTTTTGGGAGCAATATCATGTCTATCTGAATCTAACCATCAGAAGTTCGGTGCAAGTAGTTAGTTAGTGTGTGCTCTTGAAATTAGGATGGTCAGCTAATGTACATGGCAATGTTTCTGTTTTTCCAGTGGATAAATACTCCTGTTGCAAATATCTGTGCTTGAATGCTTTCTCTGAATACTTCCACGTGTGCCTTTGAACTTGCTTTCCATGATCATTTGCAGTCCCAAAAATGTAGGAATTTTCACGCAATGAGTGTCAAGGGGACAGTCTAGGAAGGTTAAAAAGAAGAAAACCCACACAGAAGCATATAATTATTGAGAATATTCGACACAATTCTTTCCTTCTGAGCACTTGCATCTAAAGTGAATATTTGAAAAGGGTGTTAGAATTAATTTCTAGGGTTGAGATAGCACTGTCGGACATACTATTTGTTTTTCTTTTCACCTATATAGTATTTTTAGAGTCACAGTAGAAAGCATTCACACAGTCTTGCCCTTCCAGCTTCTTTGTGGAGTTTAGTACTTACCAGCTCTTTCAGAAATTGGAAGTTGTACTAATTTATGGTGTCTTTTCTGCTAAAATATTTTAAATCATAATATGGTCATAGTAAATTCTTACTATATTACTCTGTAGTTTTATATTTTAAAGAAAACATGACATTTTTTAAAATCTGAAGAATGTAGTTGGAAAAGGAGGAGGATGATATAAAAATGGAGGAATGAGAGATACTGCTTCTGTCAGAGACTGTGGTGCTGGGAAATTCCACACTGCTACAATTGTTTCATGCAATTGTATTTAGTTGGTACAATGGGATAACCTGAGCAGTTCTGGTCTGAAGGAAATGTAAGACTGATGATCATGGCCCTGACTCTCTGGGCAGCAGTCCTAGAGCTTGGGAGGCACTGTCAGGTGCCCCAAAGATGAGAAAAATGTCCTAACCCATTCCATATGGGGGTAGATTAGAAAACTGCTTAGAAATGCTGAATTGCAGCGGTTTGTGCTTTGTATTTGGGTACGACAACATAAAATGACTATGCATTGGTGAATGCATCGGGCCAATATGAGAGCATAATCCAGTATTTAATAGAAGCAGCAGATGATCTGGGCCATCTGTCTCTGTACAGTTTCTCAAGAATGAAATGGAATATTTTATTTTCTCTTCCGAGTGATCTGTAACAGTCTTTTTCTGCCTTTTCTTCCTGGTATTAAAGAAGATTTTAGAGATCAGTGACCTAATAATCTGTAATTATTCGAAGCTAGCATCTTAATAGCCACTGCTAGAGACAGGCCTGGTGCCACAATGCTTTGGCTTCCTCTAGTACAGTCATTTTACCTGCTTAAAAACAGATTGGCACAGACAGAAGTGAGATGGCTAGCATGTCATGGAAGTTGTTTTACCCAGTGTAAGGCTGGAAGGGATCTTCCAGTTTGTGACATTTAGTCAGATGCTACTCCATGTGTAAAAGGCTTCAGGAAGTGAAATTTTGTAGCAGCTGAATATCGAGGCAAGAAGTCTGTATCCCTCGGGGAGGGGGAGGGGGGGAGGGGATTCCCACAGTGAGACAGAGAACTGAGGATGGGAGGAAAAGACGGTAATTTCTCGAAGTTGTCTGTAGAGATTTCTACTGCGGGGCTGAGCACACAGAGTGAATGAGAGAAACAGCCAAAACCACACGACCAAAACCCAGAAAACCCTCTGGATTTCAGTAAAAGATGTGGAAAGCTTTCTACCCTCCTAGAAATCATTCCCCAGCACTGAAAATGCTGAAGCAGGGCTATATGTGTTATGTTGGCCCTTTTGGCTGCTGTCTCTTTTGTTTCAGAAACCTGGGTGAAGCCTGCCAGTCCCTTGGCATGTATGGCTCCGTGCATTTTAGTGGCACTAAACCAGGCAGCCCGTATTGCTGGAGCACAAGAAGTGCTGCTTCATGTCTGCTGAGGTAGGGAAGTCCCACAAGGTGGGAGGTGACAGCCTTTGCTGTGAGAGCTCACTAGAGAGAAAAAAACCAGACTGCAGCCCAGCTGTGCCAAGGCAAGGTCTGGAGGATGTGGTGTGGCAGCCAGGAGGATAAAGGTGACAGGAAGGTAGCCAGGTGTGGCAGACAGTGCGGTGTCCAGTGGGGAGTTCTCTGTTAGGATGGGATAATAAGAGAAAACAGCCTGGTATGTGTTAGACAAGGTGGAATCTGTGGTTCACCAAATGTGATTTGAAAAATGGTGAATCATAGGCAGTGTGTGCATTTTGACATTTTAGCACTTACAAATATTATTCTTACCTTGCAAGACACAAACTTTGTTTTATTGCAACACCAGAGGGTCCTTTCTGGCTTTATGATCTGCCTTACAGACTTGATAAGCTCTCCCTCAAGACCCTGTAAGATGATATTAACCAACAGCGATAACATCAAAGGTGCTTTATTGAGTATGATCAAGGAACCTCTAATGTCAATACAAGGGGCGTTCGTTTTGCAGCTGGTTGGCAGCCAGCCAGTTGCTGTGCCGTTATGGAGCTCCTTAATGTTGAAGTGGCTTTAAAAGGGTGGTGAAAAAGATTGATGGAAGGCCTACAACTCTTGACTGCAGGAAAGGAATTGCTTGTATAATAAAAAGGTAATATTTTTGGTTTATGTTTAAAAGAAAGAGGGAAAGGCAAGAAAAAGGAAGAGGAAAGAAAAGCAACTAGGTATTTTGTCAGCTGTATGTGCCAACATGGTGACTAGAGAGAATTAGTGAAATGTTACTGGAAGCCTCTTGTCTGCCAAAGATGAATAAACTGAAGTACAACAGTTGATGTAAAATATGCAGTAAAATAGCAGAAACTCGTGGGACCCTTCTTTATGCCATCTGAGTCGTTCTTGTGGCAGGCAGCAGTGCGAGACATTTCAGTCCTGACTTGATTCATACAGCATGGCCTGAAAGTAGCAGTTGCCAGCACAAATGATCAAAGTTTGAATTCCTCGATTGTAAATTATACACTCAGAGGAAGCTTATTGAAGAGTTTATTGAAATTTTACACATATATCCTAGCAGAGACCATACCTGTGACACCTATGAGCTTGTGTACCTTGGGCAGCCTGGTCCCATTTGGACAAATTACCTTTAAGCAGTGGTGGTGTCAGGTGTTTTCTAGTGATGTTGGAGGTATGGAGCTGTCTGCACTGTTTTAGTGAAACAACTGCAAGACAAGCAGTAAAGTTTTCTCTCTTCCATGAGATTTTGGAAATGTGCTACAGCAGACCAGCTTTCAGCCATCTTCAGGCAGATCAGATATGAATGGTGCCATAAAATATCTTCAGAATGGACAGATTACTTCTTCTTTTGTGTGAACTGATGCTATTCAAGTTATTGCGTTGTCTCCTTGGATTATGTATGTTAATTTTTTACTTGAAAAAAAAAATAATATAAATGTGTGCTTCTCAGTCTCTGCTAATGCTTTCTCACCTATACAAAGGAAAGCGTGTGAACAGTAAAATCCAGCTTTCCCTCCACCCCAATTTCTCAGTCTAAAACTAGAAAAAACATTTAAGACTTTAAACTACCCCTAAGTGAATAAAATGAGTCTTCATTAGTTTGGCATGTGTCTGTTTGTTTCCATGCATGTTCATAGAGGGAAGGAGAAAACGTGGTGGTTAATGCACTGGTTTTCGCACAGACAAACTTCTGTATATCTGTGCATGAGAAATTTCCAAACAGCCCCTTAGCCCTGTATAAAAATAAATGATCAAATACTTCAGGTCTGATACAGGCATGTATTTACTTACAAAGTTGAATGAACATGCAGAAGCCTGATTCTCATTTCCTTACAACTAAGTGGATTCTTCAATGAAAATACACATTATTTCTGATTTTAGTGTTCTACAGGTAGATTGCTTTAAAAATGAAACTAAAATGTATAAACTGTCGGTTACTTTGCAAGTCTAGTTTCATGCCCAGTTTAATTAAAATGTAGTAATTTCTAGAGTTATGCTAGAAAAGGCATCTACTTTTTTTTTTTCTTTTTCCAAGCAGATAATGTCCTCATTAACTCAAAAAGAAAAAAAAAAAAAAAGGTTTTAAAAGTTTTAAAATAAAATTTCCTATCTTATTAAAGCAAAACATCTACATAAGTTCCCAGATACTAAATTTAAAGTTAAAATTTAATTTTAATTTCATTTAGATTGTTGTCTACACTTCATGTGGAAGTGTGAAACTGGAAAATATTGAAGAAGAATAAGGAGAGTTCTTGCTTGTTTTTAAGTAGTAAATGAAGAAATTCAGATTTTCACTGTAGAAAGATTCGGTATCAATTCTTCTAAGCATCCAGTTTAAAGCTCTTGAATAAAAGCAGTAAAATATTTTATGATTAGAAAACTCCAAATGTAGGATCAAGTTTTCTTATGCTTTAACACATTGCAGTAACACAACTATGAGACTAGATCCTAGACATCCTATGAAATGGTAATTCTATACTGGAAATAGAAGTAAAGCTATTTTCACTAAATGCTATAAAAAAACATTGATGATCATCACCCTCAGATTTTTTGCATAAAAAAATTCTAATGGAAAGTGTTAGCCTGGCATTTCTGAATTTTACTTTGAAATACTCTCCTAAATAAATAGGGGAAATAAATACTGTCAGTGAACTACTCCTGTACTGTCTGTTGCACTTTTTTTTTTGCAGGAGATTCTGGGTACTATTCTTAGTCTCCTCCTACAGTAATTTCTTTAGTCCTTTCTTACTAACTCCTCCAGATCAGTATCCAGCACACTTTCCTGAGCTGAGGCAGCTGCCAAGCCAAATAGTTCTCAGTCTGAGACCATAAAAAGCTTTCTAAGAATTAAATTGTAAAATTCCACTGGATTCAAGCCGGTCACCTTGCTTTCCATTTCCTTATAAATGTCATTCTTTACTGTAATAATAGGAAAGATCTCACGGGAGTGCGGATTGATGGATTTGAATTCATGCTGTAGTGAGACAAACTGAATTTGTTTCTAAGATACTTCACTTTGAAAGTTTTGCTGCGTTTGGCATACAAAAAAAATGCAAAATAACAAAGTAATATTTGTAACATAACAACAGGATTATTAAGGTTATAATTTTGTTATTAACATTATGATTATTTTTTTTATTATTTTTATTATTCTGTTGGAGGGAGAGGAGATGCTAACTGCAGTGCTGAAATGGTGGTACAAACATTATCAAGTGATGGCGATAAACCTGAGCTGCCGTATTTGATTAGAGAAGCATTTTTTCCTCTTGGGCCTGTAAAAGACCTACCCTAGTAGTGCTTCTGGCTGACACATTCCCTGTAGCTGAGGTCTGGGGTGGACACGTGATTTAGGTTGGGGCAGAAAGCTGTTTGGATGTAGATTGTTCGTTTTGCTGCTTTGCTCACTAATGCCTCAGAACTGACCCTTCTGGATAATAAGGATTTCTTTCTCTAAAATTAGTTGACTTCTCTGTATGATTAATTTGACTGAGTAAAAACCTCTGGCTGTGAAGTATTTTGATGTTTTGGGTTTTGTTTTCCCTTTGGTTGTAGATGGCATTCCTACTAGCCAGTAAGTACTTCCATAGAACTTCTTGATATGGAAGTCCTTACAGCCTGCCTACTTAACATTCCCTTATTGCTGGCAACAGTCTGTGCTTTCTCGGACCAGACGATGCCAGCAATGGCTCTGCATCATATTCCTTTTTTGAATTAACTGTCGAGTGATTGCACAAATAAGGATATTTATATGACGTTTTGTCACCACACTCAGGCTATATGTTTTGATTTAAATAAAACCATTTACTTCTCCTTTGGAATGGGGGTAATATTTAGCATTCTTACAGAAATGTGTGGGTTTTGTCAGAGGCAAACCTAAAAACAGGTGATAGTTTTGAAATATATAATCATCTTTTATTAAAGAAATTTGGGCAATCTCTGTGAAACGCTGGTGCATATGAGCAGTTACCAGACTGTGATATATAGATTCTTCTGCTGCACCTGTCCTTACTCTTTTCTTCATAAAAAATAAGTAAACTAGCTGTGAATGACAGCGAGAGTAAAATCTCTGTCGTAATTTAGATTATGTCAGTATTGAAATATACTAGTCACTGGGCTGTTAAAATACTTTGATACTCTCTAAGGAAACACCAGATAATTAAATATTTTACTGTGTTTTTGAATAAATGTGTGGACATAAACATATATCCTAATGAGGTTAAAACACACCCTTTTCATGCAGTGTGAGCTAAATTGCAATCCTGAAAAATGAAGCAAACCTTAAAGTTCTCAGAAGTGTCAGCAGATGTCTATCAATATGCAGTGGCTCTTGGACAGTACAGCATGCTTTATTTCTTTTAAGAAAGTTATACATTTTCGTTGAAAGAAAGATGGTATAATTCATAACAATATACTTTGCATATTAACTATTAATGTTCTAGCAGTTTTATTGACCAGAGAAAGGCCAGTTACTTCATGAAGTTTTCAATAATGACATTGCAGACTTGGATGGGAAAGAGCATATACTGATTGATTTAGGAGTATTTTGGCCTCCTTTCTGAAGACAAGAATTATACACCTAATTTTAAGTTCTTTGAGATATTATCTCATTTAACAGCCTGGTGTGCAGATATCTGTAAACCTTCTCCCAGACAAATCTTTCTTATTTTATTTTATTTTATTTTTTTCAGAAAGGTGGAAGTGGTGAGAAACCGTTAAACCAGTGGTTAAGAAGGTAGGTGTCTGTGGGTATTGATGAGAAATTGTCGTTAGAGGAAAGCTGCATCACCACACAGGAAGAAGCATAAAACTCTTGAAAGAATTTTTCTCCAGCTGTTGCGGAAGAACAATTTACAGAGTAGAACTTGAAAGCCACAGATCTTCTACCTCATTTCTAGCTGAGAGAATCCTTCCAGAAAAAGGACTGATTAGCTGCACTCATTTAACAGCTTTCACAAAGGCTCTGAATTTTCACAGAAAGGATGAGTTTAACT
This sequence comes from Odontophorus gujanensis, assembly GCA_013399175.1. NCBI lineage: Eukaryota > Metazoa > Chordata > Aves > Galliformes > Odontophoridae > Odontophorus > Odontophorus gujanensis. The sequence continues at coordinate 225,138 of VXAB01000920.1, read as the reverse complement.
GCAGGGAAACAATAAATTGTGAATGTGTAATCAAATTTATACAGAATAGCTTTTAGACTTTGCACTGAATATTACGAAATGTGAAAGAAAATTAAACAGTAGATCTGTGATTTTCAAAACAGAATACAGCTTAATAATTTATTATCAGCGTATTTGCCAATGAATAACATCCAGTGAAACTTCTACAAAAATGACATTTAAAGTCATTTATGACTGTAAGTAACTCCCCTTCACCCAGTCATATGATTTCTTTACTCTTGCAGCTATTACATTTTGAATTAAAGACTGGGCAAAATTTCCCTGTGACTTATCAAAGTCATTCAGTTATCTGCAAGGGCTGTGAGCTGACAGCTCGAAGTTCCTCTTTCCTTCCTTTTCTCCCCAAAGTCTATCTCAAAAGCTAGAAAGAATACTTTTCCCGTAAAACTGTACAGTACTCTGCTATTAAGTTAACTTGAACACTTTCTTTACATGGCATACTGTTGGTAGCTATTCGCTACTAAAAGATTGCCTACTAGCACCTTTAAATATTTGCAACTCTTTTTTGAAGAATGTATTTGGAGACAAAACAGACAAATATTTTCCAATATCTTCCTTTCAAATAAGATTTAAGGGAAACGATATGATAATTTATAAGTGCAGTACACAGCTCACTGAAATGATGCTCCATTTTGTAGTCCTATTTCTGTTCTTGACCTGTTACATCATCAGAGGCAAAATCTTTCTACTTTGCTTGTGCACTTTCTTAGATGAGTGGTCAATTTTCTTTCTCTGTAGATTTTGAAGCAGTATTTAGTAAATTGTGTGTTATGTACTGAACAATTATTTGTGTACTTTCTATGGTGCAACTGAGCAGTCCTATCCTTTTTCAGAATTTAAAACATTGGACTTTTTCCCAATGACAGCTTAAAATGATGTTATTCTACAAAGATCAGGCTGATTACCCCTCACCCCCACATAGAAGTTTTGTTCATGCTTCTTGGGGGTCTTAGGTGACGGTTACTCTCAGGCACGGCGAGACCTCCTCCTCTGTGGTGGCAGCAAAACAGTGCTACTCTTGACACGATATGTTTGTAGAGACATTCTGAGGCAAGCACACAATGCAAAAATGCCCTCCAGAAGCTGGCTAACTATCCTTTAAGACTGATAGCAGACTCAACTATTTTTAATTTTTTATATATCTTTTTCATGCTTATTCTGCTGACGGACTTCAGGTTTCTCTATGCATTGTGTATTTCCATAACTTAATACTTTTACTCACTGATTTATAATATTTGACTTTGAGATTACTGTGGCATCCTGTATTGATGCAAGCTTCTAACTTCCAAAGTATAGAGTTTACGTAGGAGTAATATACAGAATTTCGATATACTAGGTGTAACCTGCATAATTTCAAATGCTTAAGGACGACAAGGTAGAGAGAGACATGATAGTTCATGCATACCGAAAGGTGCCAAGTCGCAGGCTAAGCTACAGACAGATGTGGAGCCTAGCTGAGAAAGGGAAATGTAATGATGCCAGACATGATCATTTTGACCATCTATGGCATTAGCCACATTCAGGATCTAAAGACAATAATCAGCAGGGGTCTTACAAGAAATTTGCATTGCAAATAATCTATAATTTATTGATTGCTTTGCTTGTTCCCAAGCTATGGCTTGGAATGCACATGCAGTCTGCAGACAATATTGCTGTTCCAGTAATATTATTCCTGGAGGAAGGAAAAAGACAATGATGCAGTGATTCAGAAAAAAAATCTCCTGTAGGATGATAATGATCAAAAAAACTGTTGTTGCTAGACAAAACTGAACTCTCGTATGTCAACTGTAGAGAATGACTCCAGCTTAAGAGAAAGGAGAAAACATAGTCTGTCATTCCTCCCTGTGATAACTAGCCTCTGTAAGATTAATGTTAGGAAAATAATTTTTCTACTATGCTGTCAACTCCAGAATTCCTAAAAATGCATAAGTGTTGTATTCAGTATGCATTAACTTGACTTCATTCTCCTGACCCCGATATTCTTTCTAACATGTTGAGAGTCTACCTTTTTTGATGTTTGTTTGTTTCTTAAATGGTCTAAACCTATCATAGTACAGATGTTACTATTTGATACCAAGATCTGGATTTCTGTTGTTCTGTTCCTCTTGGGTATTTCATCTTTTATCTCATCACTAAAAATCTGTAGTCTCAGTGAAAATCACAAGGGTTTGAATTTTGATTTTTTTATTGTTTGATATAAGTTCCACTAATTATTGCATCAGAACAATGCATTTAAAAAATAAAAATAATTTACACTTCAGGTAGAAATCCAGAAGGGATATGATTTGAAACATGGGAAACAAGACACAACTCTCTTCTGTACCATAGAAACCTATGTCATCTTGAGCAAATTGACTAATATTTCTGTTACTCACATCTCCGCTATTGAAAGGAAATCTGTGGAATTTCTCTAGTTGGATGTAACACCTTACCGAGATTGCCTTGTTTGCCAGACACCTTCTCTCCCCCTGTTGTACCAGAATAGTATTGGAGAAGAGAGCCTCATCAAGGGGGGTGCATCAGGTGCTACTTCTGTTCCAAAAGTGCTGTTTGAGCAGTGCTTTGGTGGCAATGAACTACTGTGATATTAGTGTTTCAACTCCTGTAATTCAACCACTGAAAGAAAAAAAGGACTGAGATTTTCCCCACTTAATTTCACAGTGGGGATGGGGCTAATGATGTTACCCTTCTGCGTCTGTATACTTCATACACGACTACAATGATACACTAGGAATGTATATTCTCATAAGAGCAGATGGTATCTGTCCATAGTTCAGCCAGTCTATGAAAGCCAAAATACTTCTGAAACTCTTCCAAGAATAATGACTTGTTCACCAAGAAAAACTTATTCAGGATGCAGTTACCAGTCTGAATTCAGCATTCTCTGTTAAGAGAAGCTGTTTGAGCAAAGGCAGCTATTACATGCTATAACATTTTGAAAACAAATTGATGGATTCTTCTCACGTCTGGTGCACACACTAATGGAAACTCTTCTGAATGCACTGAGACCATTGGAACAAGCTGCTAGAATGCTAAGTGCTGAAACAGCATGGTTAAGTCAAGTCATACCACTGGTTCTTATTTTGAGATTATATTATATTGATTATATTGATGCAAGTCTTCTTTCCTACCCATCACCCCCACAGGCATCCAACAAGAAATCTTATTCCCCAAAACATTTAGGGGAGAGAAAAGGTATGGCAAAAACTATTTAAACCATTTTTCAGATTTAGGAAAAAGTCCCCCACTTTTATGGAGGTTTGCTTCTAAACTTCTTTATTTGAAAAGGATCATGGAAAGTTTTTGTCAGAAAGGAAACAAGTCTGTTAAGTGACCAAGCACATCTGAAGGCTTGTGGAACATTCGTATTCCTTTAGCTACCACTGTTTTTATAAGCTTCAAAAAAGTACCTCTCAGGAGAGATGTACAAGAAAAAAAAAAGTACTTGTTAAAACAAGAAGAGTCACAGACTGTTACTGTCCTTTGCTTTTGCTGACTTGTTGTTCCCAACTTAAGGAAAAATCTGATACGGATTTCAAATAACCATCTGGCTAACTAATGTGATAATTACTGTCTTGAATTCCATCTCACTAATTTTTCATTTAAAACAATGACAACACGTTAGAGTCCAAGACTTTTTTTCTTCTTTCGTTTTACTTTTTTTAATTTTATGTGACTCCAGTTTAAATCCTGAAGTCTGAGTATCTAGACCATAAAGAAGATTACTGAGATTGAAGTGTTAGTATCTGCTTGTTAAAGATACTTCAGATAGCATTCAGGAATTGGTTAGTCACTAAAGCAAAGTAACGTAATTCCTGCTTCAGAAAAGTACATATTTTTTAGTTCACTGAATACTTAGGATATATGTGTATATATTGTTCTTAGATTGTTGGAAACAGTTCATAAACTGCTTGTGTGGTACACTTTGTAATGAGATTGATCCCTGATCACTCTTGGATCAGTTGGAAATGGGGGGAAGAATAATGGGTATTGAGTATTGGAAAGTACATACCCCTCTCTAAAATTCTGAACATTTTCAGTGCAGAGAGTGGCATTTTGAAGGTCTGAATTTATTGTACTGAATAATGGCAGACACATAATTATCGGAGACCAAAAGTTGAGCTTTGTGTTCTTGTAAGCCTGCCACACCAGGCTGCAGCCTGTTTCACCAGTGTTAGAGCTCTTGCACAGATCTCTTTGACCACATTACAAGCTGTTCCTTATGGTACTCCAGGGGAGCAACTGCACAAGTGGTGGGGAGCTCTGAAGTGCTGGAGTCCACCAATAATTCTAAGCTCGGAGGGGCAGTCTTTGGTATGGTGCTACTTTAAAGATAATTCTTTATCTTCTACTGTTTTTTCAGTTATATAAATAGGGTTTGATTTGCTAGAAAGTACATATCCTGCATGTAGTCTCAGTAAACAATAAACTATTTTGTAAGAGTTATGCATGATCTACTTCTGACTTTTAGATCTTTTAGATATAAAAACCAGATTTACATGGGTACTGGATTGAAATTACTACTGCTAGTTGCCAGAGTTTCAAGGTGTGTGCATGACTGGACATAGCTAAGGAAAAGTCTATAGAAAAGTTATCAGTGTCTGTATTTAACCAAAAGGTGTAGCATCTGACTGCAAGTTAACCATGCTTTGATCTGGGATTTGGACCAGGTGATCTTCAGAGATACTTTCCAAACTAAACCATTTTGCTGGGCATATCTTAAATCAACGGTCTTCTATTCAAATGTCTTGGTTACTGAAAACGAAAATTTTTGAAATCTCTTGGTTTGATGTAACTTAAAATGGAAATGAGAGTCAGAAAGAACAGAGGATTCCAGAAAATTCAGGCATTTGGTTTAATTTCACATATAGTAACATGGAGTTTCATGCTCTGATTTGCAGAAAATGAGAATCACTTCTCTTAATCTTCTTGTATTTTCAGTTGATTGTGGAAGGTCTGTTTTATTTTAGCATCTAAGGAAAACAAGTTAAGGAGCATCAAAATACATTCTAAAACTGGTAATTCCTGGTTTCTTGCCAGTAGTAATCAAATGGACCTAGGGAGGGACAAAAGCACACTGTATGTAGTTCTGTTGTTTCCTTTTCTTTTTTGACTAGAATAGATAATTGCTTAATAATATCTATTGCAAATTGACATTCTAATTAGAAATGTCTGTTAGGTACTTCAACCTATGGTGGATTTTTGTTTGCTGTTGTTTTGTTGTTGTTTTTAAGAAGCATGTATGAACTGTTTTATGACTATTTTGGAAAGAAGTCTTGTATTTCATTCAGAGATGCACTGAGGGGGAAGTGGTCCAAAGATCTACCTGGTTTGCAATCTGAAAGAAAAATATAGAAGCTATCAGTGTAGATTCATTAATGAGGGTAAATATTATTTCAAGTGGATGGAAATCCAGATAGTGAGAAAAGACATGAAAATCTCTTGTAGTACAACAGAAGAGTAGGTAGGGTAAAATAAATTTAAAACAAAAATTATCAACGGAAGAGTCAAATATTTAACCTTCTACATAATAACTGAAGGCCCAAATGAAAGGTATCTAAAGAGACAACTACTTATGTAGCCCAATAAATATTTAAGGTCAAGAGAAGTGAGTATCTCACTGCCTGACTCTCAACAAATGAGAACAATGATCTCACTCAGCACTGGATAAAAAGAGCAAACAGCGTGCCACCAGAAAAAATAGCTGCACTTCTTACTGGTGTGGTGATCATACCTCCCTGAATAAATGTCAGCTAGACAGTGTCTCTCAGAAGGTGGAACAAAACTAGGATGCATTATCTAGGAAAAACACTATTTTACAATTTATGCTGTAGTCCTTAACTGGATAATTTTCATGTTGTCTTAATGGCATTTTACTCTTCTATGGAGCAGATCTGGAATTTAACATCTTAAGATCTACTCAGTCTGAAATGCATGTGGTTTCCTTTTATTTCACTTGTGCATTCTGCATTTCCCTTTTTTTGCAAGAGCTAGTACTAGCATGATAATGTTCTGTGATTAGGGAAATACAGAGTTCATTACTGAGATACAGCAAAGGAAACAATATGGGACCTACAATAAAAAATGAATGTTTTTTTTAAATTATTTTTTTTATTTTCTGGTTCAAAGTAGTGTTTCTGTTATGACTATAAAGTGGAAATTTTCCTAATGGACAAGTTGAATTTTCCCTAAAATAAGCTTTATGTGAATTCTTAGAAACATTTGTGGCAAAATTTGAAGTGATCTGACATGACAAACCTTCAGTATGTGTCTGTCTTCCACCATGGGAATGCTGGGAAGGAAGGATCTGTCACAAAGATCCTTCGGGATCACTTAGTTATTTGTGGCTCTTTGTATCTGGATCTATTTAAATTTAGCGTTTTAAAACAAATGACCGAAAGACTCTTTCTAATAGAAGAATAGTTTATTACATTCATTTATCAAAGTGGAATCAAAATATATAGTATATATAACTTGAAAACCATTTAATGTAGAGATTTCATTTCCTTTTATTACTAGAATATACATATATCCCATAATATTTTCTTTTGTTACGTAGAGCTAAACTACAACAGAGTACAAAATAAATTAAAGTCCCTGTCATAACAATACAGTATAGACAATTCTAGTAGAATTGTTTGTCCAACACAATTTTCTTTCTAGTCAGAAACCCCCAACTGCTGTTATGAAACTGTCTTTTCTGGCAAAAGAAGTTCCCTTAATCAGGGCTACATCCCCACAAGGGATTTTCTTTCATCTTGTTTGGTCATAGGATTGTCTTACTGTGTAAAAGTAGTTCAGTATGTTAAATTAAGACTCAGCTGAAAACTGATTGTGTAGCACAGTGCCTCCTCCTAATGTGTTGCTTCCTTTTGCCAGAGCCTCTGTTTTGAAATAAGTGAATATGGAAAGTAGATTTGAATTACATGTAACTTGAAAAGGAAAACGCACACAAAAAGAAGACTGTCATTTCTAACAAATATCAAATATTTTTACATGGTTTAAACATAGCATTTGCATGGAGAATCCTGTTTACATCAGTGAGAATTTAAGGGAATTTGTTGGATGTATTTGAGCACACTTACTGAGGCTGGGAAGCAATTACAGAAATTATCTAAAATAAACCTTCTATTTGACCTTACCTACAGTATTCTTCAAGACTGAAAATACAGAATTCTCTTTTTGGATAAGTCAGATCAAATCTGGGAAGAGTGTTAAATTCTACAGTGTAATTAACATCAAATGTATAGTTTCCATGCTACTACTCTAAGTGGAGCAGTAAGGAGAAGAAGATGGAGTGGGAAGAAGAAAAAAGGAATATCTCGATATCATACTACATAAACTGAATGAAGGGTTCATTTCCTATTTAGATCAGATGAACAAATGGTGTGGGAGCATGCTGGATGCTCCCCTGCAGAACTGCTTGAGAGAATGCACCTTGTCCATTGCTTGGTGCCAATGAAATGTGCAGAGAGGCAACTTCACCTTCGGAAGAAGGTGAAATATTTAAGAGGAGAAATCTGCAACACTGACACCTAATCTCTCATCCTTTGCTTTTCAGGATATAAAAGGTGTTGAGGCAGGGTGTTGGTTTTAGCTTGTAGTGTTGATTTTAGCTTGGACAGATCAAAGGAGGCAAGTAGATCAAACTTTCATTTTTCCTGTATGGAAAATGAAGGGATGACCTGATTTGGCTGTATAGCAGTCACAAAAAGGTCCAAATACAAGAGCTCTTGCTCAACCGTCTGCGTAGATTCATCTAAAACCCATCCCTTTAGCTATGCACCAAGGTAAAGATCATGTAGATGACCTTTACACATTTCTCAGGATTTCTCACCCACTAGATACTAAAAGTTTGTGAGGCTTCAAAGTTTTTAAAGGGTAGAATAATCTTTCTACTCTTTCCCTGAAATAATAGATGTTTTTCTTTAAATTAAGTGAAGATGGATATCATGAACATTCTTTTCTGCAAATTTTCTGCATTTAAATTGGAATTCCACAGCAGACTGCACTGTTTTATAATAGAGGCAGCCTCTGCAGAAAGAATGATACATAAAGTGTATATTGTCTATATGTGTAGGGATTAATTTTGTCTACAGAAGAATAGACTACTAAGTGATATTTGCCAAATAAAAATGATTTATCCTTTATGTGTAGAACATTAGTTGTTAACCTGAGAAATTGATACTTTACAGCACAATTTCATTTCTCTGTAACCTTTTAGAAGATTTCTTATATGCAGAATTCCACAAACAGCAAAGCAGTGAATTGATCTTTTGTATCAGTACTACTTGCTTGGCCCAGAGTATTACACAGTGTGTGACCACATACTTTTCTTATTCTCTGAATAGATAATTGGATTTTATTAAGAAATTCTATTTACAATGCAGAAATAGGCATTATGAAGATGGAACAAAAGTTATGGATGTACGTACAAAGTTCGCATGTAGCAAAAAATATATTTTTTCCTCTATTATAATGTCATGTGGCTTGAAAACCTTCACTGGTAGAATCATAGAATTGCTCAGGTTGGAAAAGACCCTCAAGATCATCAAGTCCAAACACAACCTAACCATACTACCCTAACTCTAACAGCCCACAGCTAAATCATAGAATCACTAAGGCTGGGAAACACCTTTAAGATCATCTAATCCAATTGTCAACACATTGCACCCATGCCCACTAAACCATGTCCCTAATTGCCACACCTATGTGGCTCTTGAAAACATCCAGGGCAGTCTGTTCCAATGCATCAGCACTCTTTCTGAGAGGAAAATTTTCCCTAATATCAAACCTGAACCTCATCTGATGCAACTTAAGGCCACGAAGATGACTAACTTTACATAATTGTACACACAAATATGCTTATCAATCTCTTTGTTTTCCGAAAAGAAAGAAACAGGAAACTGCACATCTGGTCTAGTGATGATGTGTATCTTTTATCACAAATAGGAAAGTTTGCAATCTAGTTTGTATTTTTTCCATCTCCTGTAGCAAGGTTCAATGTCCAAAATACCCCTCTTTTTAGAAAGCAACATAAATCTATCCCATACAGTTATTTCATTTGCATTGTTGCAAGAAAAGCAACAAAAATTAACTTTAGTTGTTCTGAGTAAAGACTGTGTTTTAGCAAAAGAAAACAGTCCAAGATAGAAGCATAAACAAGAACAGAACAGTACTTTATTATACTTACGGTTTATCTTGCTGAGAAGCTAGAGAAAACTGTATCTGTCATCCATTTACAAGTACTTAAAACCTCTCTTACTTCTAAACTTTTTTAACTTCTAGAACCTTTTTAACTTTTCAACTCTTTGAAACTTACAGGGAACTGCCTTGGCAGAGAGTGAATAATTTATGTGATGGGATTCCATCTCCGTTTTCTGTGTTCCTGTAAGATACAGGAGTAGAATTATGATCTAGCTCTTCCTTTTAAATATATTTTTACATCCTTTATTAAGCCATTTTAAGCCATTGTTTTTAAGCCATCTGTTTAAATTGAGTGACTTATTTGAATTTTTTGTTTGATTTTGCTTGTGACATGTCTCTAAAGAAAAACGGCCTTAAAACTGCTGTGCAGGAGATCAAAAACAATTAAAAAAATAAGTGGGTCTGTAAAAGGTACTGCCAAGACCAAACAAAACAAAATAAGGAAACAGTGAAAATCTGAGAACACTTGGGTGGGTTCATGGTTTGCAGGTTAGAAACCCAGACATGAGAAGGACCAACTGGGCTTGTCAGACTGACAACTCTGTGAGAAGCAGCTAATCCCAGCGGGCCCAGAGGACATCTGCTGTTCCTTCTCCCAAAGGCTGCGTTGCACCACTTATAAATACCCTGTAACAAGCTTAAGCCCATGATAAAAGATCTATAGTCACAATTATAATGTGTCACAGAAAGAAGGCAGAGACCTCAGCAGCTTCATTTATATCACAGGACACCCCAGGAGCAGGGAGCTTGCTGTGGGGAATTCCCAGGTGAGCCTCAGCTGCAAGGCAAGAGAGAGCTGCAGCCCAGACACTCAGCCAGGCAGCCCAGCAGGGAAATGCCTGCCTGGCTGCAATCTGGCAGAGGCTGGAAGTGCTTGAGCCAAGCGTCACAGAGATTTTTTATCAGCAAAGCATCCTGTTTCTATTTTTAGCTATAGCTACGTTGCCTCAGAAAAATGCCCCTGACGTTAGCTAATATGTCACCGTGGGGAAAGTGTGGGGGAGAGAAGGTTGATGGAAAAAATAGCTGCTGGATCCTGCTGTGATCAGTGGGATTGCTGAAGAAAGAAGGAACACAAGTCTAATACAAACGCCCTTTTGAGCCATCTTCACAGACTGTACTAAAACACTGTGTGTCTTAAATATCTAGCCCTAGCATCAAGCTCTATCCTTCCATTCAATCCCTCATTAGAAGATTATCAAGCTGTCCTAAAACAAGTCTGTATCTTAGCATTGCTAGTTTCTTTTTAAGGCTAAACCTCTGATGTTCAAATCTAGATGGACACCTGACTAATGTCTTTATCCATTTGACCTTCTGTCAAGATCTGGTACCCCCAACAATGATATTTGTATACAAGCAAAAACACTTCTACATTGTGTAAAGAGTAATTGTATCACATCTCAGTTTACTTCCAGCAGGCTAAACAAGTCAATTGCTTCCCACAAGGAAGATTTTATCTAATCATTCCATCACTATTTCTCCACATGTATTACATTTCAAATTGTTCTTTTTCAATGTAAGAAATCAAACAGCATATGTATTCTAAATGATAATTCCTGTAAGTCTTGTTTAAAGAAGAAAATTCTTTCTAATCATACTGAAAAAATATCTCCCATTATGCACTGAAAGTATCTAACCTTCATGCTCTCAGGTTTCATTTCTTTAGAATTTTGTTCAGTTTTAGACTGTGATATAAGTTATGGGTAAATGCCCAAACTGGAACCACCTTCAGGCTAGGACTCCAAGGCCTGTGGGTTCCTCAGCAGGTACTCGGTTCACTCAAGCTGTGCAAGTGAGCCATATTTTTGTGGTGATGAGCAAAGGGCTGGCCTGTGTTCAGCCTTGTGCAGTATTCCTGTGTGCTTAACAGGCACAGGTACAGGGATGTGCTAGGGGGATGGAAGCGAAGCTGTTGGTTTCTGAGACATTGCCCATGTTAGAGAATTGTTCCCTGACTGCAGCAAGTTGCTTCTGGTGTGCTGTGTCCTTCTTACCACCCTGCAGGTGGGTTGAACATGAGGCACTCTGGGTTGTGGCCACTGTAACCATGAGATGTGAGACTACAGAGAAATGGAGGAAGGATACTTCTCCTGTATATTGGTGAAGGACAAAGCCAATCCACATCTAACATCAGCAGCTATCTCCTTTTATGGTGAAATGAAAGAAAAAACAGAATGCAAGGTCTTTTGCGTTCTTAGGACAGTCTCCTCATTAAACATTCCACAGTTGTCTTGTAAATCTAAAATGAAATGTCTTCTGCAAATCTGAGATATTTAAGTATTTGCCTTTCTGAATATATTCGAGAGCAGCCTGTTACTAAGTAATGCTTGACCTAAATGAGTTGCTGAGGTGGTTGTTAATCATGCATACGTTAATAATCTTCACAAGATTTAATTGATACTTTTTCTCATTGAGACCACTATTAGCCTGGTTTCAGTCTTTCTAAGTTACTCTTAACTTCAATAGAACATATTGTAAGGATGCACATTTGGCCTTTATTTAACAATACTGAAGTTGAGGAAATCTTTCTAGCTGATGCTTTTCATTACTCTCCATAATGCCTCAACATGTACTAATGAGAATCTAGTGTGGCTTGGCAGCACAGGGCTCTGTGAAGAGCCTCTCTTCTTTCTGGTACCTACCTGCATAGACTAGAGCAAAACAAAAGCAGATTGTTTGAATCCTTTAAATTCTGGTAATTTGAACACATCTGTAAGAAGTTTCATGTATCTTTGGTCATTAAATCAAAACCTGTTTATTAAGTGATGTATGTCTCCTGTTACCTAGTTCTCGTTACTTCAGATATTTAACTTGAGTGATCTGTGAATTCCCATGAACGATTTAAAGAATTTGATATAAGCTGAAAGAAGTTAAATGCCTAATTTTAAGCACAGATAATTGAGTGACCCACTTCCTTTTTGCTTAAGATGCTCAAAGAGGCTTAATTTCAGTTTCTGATAGATGTGTTGCTTTTTTATTCAGCTGTCTTAATCCCAGCCTTATATAAACCACAGCATTGGTGCAATTTTAAGCAAAAGATTGAGATGGGAACTTCTGTCTGTGTTCTCAGAGTGAATGTGGTTAGGTAGCCTGAAAATAATGAACCAGACTTATTAGCGATGTTCCTCAGGCTTGTAGGGGATAAAGCATCCTGCAAAAGGGGAAATGTCCCTACCACTCTGTGACAGAAGGTGATGGAGTTGCCAGTTAACGGAGTTACTTTCTTATTCAGATCAGTTCAGTTATATTTCGATGTTGAAGTTCCCAGGCTTTAATCTTATCAACTCTAATATGAATTGCTATATAACTCAATGGTTTTATGTTCAGACAGGTATTTTTTTTTATCATGATCTTAAACATTTAGCATCTTAATGATATAGTGAAAAGAACAGTAGTATCATTCTGTCATCTTTGGCTTAAATAATATTCTGCCCAATCTGCACCAGCTCACAAACTAGGTACAGCCAAAAGGTCAGCTCTAAATTCAGATTTCTCCAGTGTGAGATACACTCTCCATCTTGGATTTCAGCTCACCCACTCTAGAAACAAAGCCAAATGCTAAGATTTGAATGAGATTTGACTCAAACATCACTCAACTCTGTTTGTATGCTACACTCTCACTGCTTTCCAGTTCTAAAAACAGTGACTCTTGAGTTTTGACAGAAATAGATTTGAAACATGGTAGGTAGGTTTACTGTGGTTGAGTGAATTTTTGTAGGATTTCTACATGTTGCCTCATTTGAAGTTACACCATCTAGAATGTGTCTCACCCAAACAAACTCTTCAATGAACAACAGAGTCAGTTTTGTGGATCCTGTAAATCCTATGGATTAATATCTCATATCACTCAATTCCTTTTGCTCTTATCTCCTCCTCTTTTCCTCCAGTTTTCTTGCTGTTTTGTTGTCATCCTTGGCCCTTTTACTATGCTGTCAGGTGTCCTCCTGAGTCTTAATCTCACTGAGCTGAAAAGAATTCTGCAGAATTATTAATGTGCTTGATAACTATGGGCATGATATAAATGATAACAAAGGTTTATATCTTAAGTATTTTTCATGTATATAAATACCACACAAACCTGAAATATGTATGCATGTGTGTATGTTTGTTGTTTGTTTGTTTTTCAATTTTTGAATTACTTTTCACCCCAACAGTCTTTGGGCATTAATTCAGTAGCTCTAGATAGGAAAATAATCTTGTTCGGAGCAAAGAAATCAGAATACTGAAAACACTGGAAAATGACATAGCATATAGTTCAGTCCAGCACCCATGAGTAAAGACTGCTCAGAGAAAATGTGTTTGTTGGGAATAGCACTGAAGTACATAATATCTTCCTCTACTGAAAGGAAGAAGAAAAGCTTTAACAGAAAAACATGGACTCTTTTGCAGCCTCGGTAAACTTGTACCAAGTTTTCTTCTGCATTAACTTAGCCACAAAACAATAGAAGTTTATCCTGTATCTCAAGCTTGTACATTGTATCTCAGGTTGGAGGGATGTCTTGGAAACCACAAAGGTTGCTTCAGAAAGTTGACTTGGCATTCTTATGCATGAACACTTTTCCAGTCAGCTTTGCAGTACACTTTTTGATAGCTGAGTTTTTTGTCTGTCTAAATTCAGTTTTTTTCTTCTTCCCTAAGTTGACTCACTTCATATATGAATTGAGACATCTTATTTATTTATTTTTTTCCAAAGATGATAAGTGTTAATAGTGTCAGTTATGGGAAGAAGAGTGGCAAAACCCACAGACCTTTGAAGAAAAGCAAACGAAAATACAAAGGAAAACGTTGTCTTCAATGGAAAGATTCTACACTACCACCACATTATGAAAAAAGATTGCATTATTCTAGTGTGTATTCTCTCTTTTTCCCTTGAGACTTTGTGATTAGATATTTTTTTCTCTGTTACTTAAATTTAGTTCCAAATGAGGCACAGTAGCTCAGTAGAACACCATGCATTAAAATCCACACTGAATTTCACATGACAGGCTTTACATTTGTCGAGGGCTTGGGGGCTATGGTTTTAACAGTCATCTCACCCGTATTTAGGTTGAACGTTGTTTGATGCATGTCTAGGAAATTTGTGTTTTGCTTGCACAGGGTATGATTCAAGTCTACAGCTGTCGCAAACAGTATGCAGGACCTAGTCCATGAATGAGCTGTCAGTTACTACATTCCCACAATAAGAGCAAATTTGAATCACAAAAGGGAATTGGAATGAACCGTAACGTGAGAATTTAAAGTTTTATTTTCTTTTTTTTTTTTTGACATTAGTATTAAATTTGTGTGAAGATTCTCCTTTAACATTAGGATACATGCTGCAGCCTCAACTTGTTTTACTTCAGCTGAATCTCTGTAGAGCACACCTCATCTACAAATACTGTATTCAACATATGAAGAGTATTTACCCTTAAAAATATGTCATCTACAATGCTGTGAAAATATCTGTAATGAGAAAAACATGTTCTCGCCTAATCGTGCTGTTCTCCCAGCATTTATGTCATCAATCTACCATGTAAGGGAAGTACTGAGAAATACCATGTAAGGAAATTACCCCTTCATAGCTAAAATGAGAATTCCTCAAGAATGTAAGAAGAAATCCAGCAGACCTTCATGAAAGCATCTGATGTGATCTCCTAAGGCAAGGATAGTAATACCAAACACAGAGTGAATTTGTTGCAGATTTGATTACTTTATTCTTCTTTGTGCAGCACTTTTGGCACCATTGGTCACAGTACGATATTATACATTTATTTACAGAATTTTTGCACTTCCAATGGCAAAGTGACATTTCTAGCCTTTTTCTAAGCATGAAAAGAAACATGGAGTGCTCACTGGTATGGAAGTGCTGATGCACTGAATTTTTTTAAAAGCTATTATTTAATCCAATTGTATGTGTTGCTGCCCATTAGACATTAGAGATTGTCATGTGTATTATTCAGATGAATATGAACCAGAGATAAATAGATATACATATTGCAAAACTAATCAAGTGAATATTTGCTGAAATGTCAGAACTGATAATGATTTGATATCAGAAAATATTGTGCTGGATTAGATGCCTATTAGTTACACTAAAGTGAATGTACTATAGAAAATACAAGAAGAAGTATATTTAGTATTTGTGTTCCTGATTGTGCCTTTTTTAAGTCCTCTTATTGGAGAGCTGTTGCCCCAAAAGTAAACTATTCTAAAGAGAAAAATTCTACCTCAGAAGGTTAGGTCAGTTAAACACCATCATAGGAAATGTGAATCTATTTGTGCAAATAAGTTAAAGATCACAGGTATGAGGAAGTCTTGAGATGCATTTGATAGCAAAATTTCTGCTGGTTTCAAATGAGCATCTGGTTTTATGAGTTTCATTGTAGTATTGCTAGTGCAGTCCCTGACCTATTTTCCATCTTAAGTATGATTTAAATTCTGAAGTGACTTGCTGTTTCAGTTTCTGAGTACAAAGAAAAATGAAACCTATTCTTTAGATTTAGAAACAAGAATAAGAGCTTTTATTTAGACATACTTCTTTCCAAGCACCCTTCTGCATGTTTTCTGCTTATTCCCCTTACACTATCCCTTTAAAGTGAGCAGTACTTGCCACAACATCCAAAGTAAATGTTAATCAATGCTTAGCATAGTTTTCAGCTGCTACTTTTCATTTCCTGATATTACCTCCTGTGGCTTGCAGAAACTCATAGGAAATCTGTTATTTTAGTTGTCTTTTAGGCAAATATGAATATTCCATCAATTCTGTCATAAACATTAGACCTAGAGTTACAGTGTATCTCAATTGATTGTCTTTTACAGTAAGGATGAGACAAGGAAACCTTCTAATTTTAAAGCAGGATTTTTCATCCCTGCAGTTCATTTCTACATGCTCTTTCAGTATTGCTGTGTGTGAATTATGTTCATTACCACTCACTCTTATCTGAGACGGTACTGTTGGATGACCGTGTGATTATCCTTTATTATTATGTCTTAATTTCTAATCTAGATTCACAGCATCAGCATGAATCCAGTTCCTCCATTTCCTTTTTTTTTTTTTTTTTTGGTCAAATAAAAATCTCTACCCTTAGCTTGTACTTCAAGCAGTGATCAATTTCCCTGACAGACTCTCCCTGCCAGGGCTTCAAAGGTACAGTGGTAGCTCCTCATTTTAAGAACACACCTTTCTCTTTCATGCTCAAATGTTGTTTGACATCCCTGTGAGAGTACAGGCATGCATGCTGTACCGCACGTGCTTGGGTTGTTGCTGGGTCAGATCTCAAGGGATGCATGTGCCCTAGTTTATACTAACTTGGGTAAGAGCATATAAATACTAATCTGATAATTATTAGTAAAACGTAAGAACTACACTGCAATTCTTAATGGTCTGTTTTTTGGGCAAGAAAGCGCCATCTGTAGCCATTCCTAAATATGGTATGTTGTATGGGGTTTGTTATATGGCATAGATATTTAAAATCATATATTAACATATTTAAATAAATTCAACTGAATTGAAACAAGGTTGCATATTTCAGAAATGAGTATTTCCATACCATATGTGAAGTACGTCATCACACATTGGACAGCATAGTATTTGTTAAAGACCACTAGCATGCAAGCTGCGTGCCCTGAAACATCCATCAAATAAGACCTTTAGTAAATGCAGTATCATTGCTACAAACAAGCCCAAGGAATTGTTTGAGACAATTAAAGCTGCACCACAATAGCTCGTTCGTGTATGTAACTTCACTTCCAGTTCAGTAGTCTCTGTGTGCAGATCACTCAAGTGCTCTTATCTAGTTTTCTCCAAGCTTGTTCTGACAAGTTGGAATAGTGGTGGTTTGTTCTGAGGCAGTCAGTCTTTCTAACAATGCAAAGAATTAGGCTTTTGTCAGTGCATACCGAGCTCAACAAAGGCGCTGTTCTGCACAGCTCCGTTCGGTGGCTGTTTTTCTGCAGAACTGATGACTACATTTCCAAATTGTGAAAACTTAACACTGCTAACATGACTGCAGCTTGATTTTTTTCTCGTGCAAGCAGTGCCAGGAAAGCTCACAGTTTAAATTGGTGCTGTTTTAGAAGAGATCATTTTATTGATATGCTTGTTGTATGTTTCTAAATGCTACAGATCTTGCTTTCTGGGTGTACACAGTCATAGTTTTATTTGGCATTTAGGAAAATGTCATACCATTTCATGAAGCTTTGTAAGATATTTAACAAATGCTTCATACCATTGTTCATTCTGCATTTTAAAAACCTCCGTAGTTTATATTTTAAAATTCTGAGGTAAGTATAGTGAAATTATAGTTGATCATAGTAATAGGTACTGAGACTTAATTTGATTCACTTTATTCATCTTTAACTTAATACTTATTTTTTGAAATTACATGGATATATTTTTGCTATCAAAATAAAACATATATATTTAAATTTTCTAGGTTTCTATTATTGCACAAATATATGTGCTTATATTAGAAAGTGAACTACTCCATTTATAATGTAAAATTTGAATGATTTTACTTAAAGATGTAGGAAATTCTCTGCCCCTGGAAGTTTTTAACCCTTCTAACAGATTTACTATAGCTCAAGGAGGACTGTTAGGTGTAATCCTCATATTATGTGGATTAACTGTTTATGGAGTAATGTGTGCTTGAAAAATAATTTTGAATAGTTCAACATAGTCTTCAAATCAATAGTTCCTTTAAATATTGGAAGATACAGAATGTGTAAATATTGTGCAGGAAGACAGAAAGACAGTGTAGTTGTATGGGAAAGAAGAATAAATCTATTTTGATGCTACAATTTTCAGTTAGAAAATGCATTTTAACGTTGAGTTTAACGGTCTTCGGTGTGATTTACCTTTGAGCTTTTTAGTTGATGACTACCTTACAACGGATTCTATATGTCTGACAGTGGGCTGGTATTGAAGATGGACAAGTTATCAGCTCTCCTTTCATTCTTCTTGCTAAAAAACCCCATTAACAATGTCCATGCATATAGTATGTAGCTCTTAAAAGGTATTGTAGATACCCTGGCACCGGCAAACACTGAAACAGTTCAAATGTCATCTTTACTGTGTTAGCCTGGCTATTGTCCTGAAATGGTTTTTTTGAGCACTTTCCTCAGTGCTGAACATATATTGTTTGTATCTTATATTTAAACTGGACAAAAAGAAGCTTCTTCAAATTCTTTTTGGTGTATCAGAAAATAATAACAACAACACTGTGTCATTCTGTTCCTTTCCTGTAACTCTTCTTCCTAGGGCAGGTTTCTCCCAGTTTTCATACTCTATCTCCCATGGATTTGCATGCGCAGTTAAGAAGGACCTGTGAGCTTAGTGACTTCTATGTGAGTCCAGATGTGATGGAAAGGTGATCAATGAGCTTCTGAAAGCTATCTTACTCACAGTGGCATGTCATTTTTCAATGTAAAGATGTTGCTGTAACTCAGAACCAGTGACTGGGTAGATGCTTGGGAGCACAAACTGCAGTGACCAATCTAAGGGCTTCTAGAGGTTGCAGGCACAGAGCAATCTGAGATGAACAAGGGGAGCATGGGTTGCCCATAGATGTGCTAGAGCTTGATTTTATGTGTACAAGCTTTTCTCCAAATGACAAGGTGTTGAAGGAGGAGGTTTTAGTAGTGCTTTAGTATCTTTTGCCCAGGCGTATGGTGTGTAACTTCCAAATGGATGTAAATGATCTGTTCTTTCCTTTGATGTGACTCCACTGAATACACAGCACAGATTAAAAGCTCTCTACAGTTTATAATAAAATTACTAGGCAAAATTAGAAACCCTCTGGACATACTCAGATCCTTCAAAACTTGCCAAGTGTGTTTAACTGTTCCTGTCTTCATTTACTACAGTGTAAGCTGCAAGCAAACCCAGGGCCTCCCTTCTGCTGTGTGACAAACTGTCTCTCTGAGTATCGTAGGACTACAAGACAAGAGAATTATATCTTCTAGGTTGTTTTTGTTTGTTTGTTTGTTTGTTTGTCTTTATGCACAAAACATGCTCCTTCTTGTTACTTTCCATTTTTTATCCTTAGTGCCTTCTTTTAGTGAACTTTTTGTTAGCTTTAGTGAACTTTTTCAAGTCAATACAGAATTTACTGGCTGGTCAGTCATCACTGGAAACAGAATTTTAAACATGGTTTCAGAGGTAATTCTTGGTAGGAAAGCTTCATCTGTAGTTACTGAAGATGGTATTTACTGGAAATGAAACAGAAAATCTTAGGATATCCAGACAACCAAATAATCTCCTGGAGAAAAAAAAGAAAAAAAAAAGAAAAAAAGAAAAAGAAATAGACATCTGATTTTTATACTAAATTTTTTATCAAACACCAGCTCAAAGAAAAATGTGATCATTGATGTGTTTATTTAATTTAATCTGTATTCACACAGTGAATATAATAGATCTTTATGAACCAACTACATTTTGCAAACAGGCTGCATTGTGTGGAATATCAAAGACAGGAACATATTTTCTAACTGTCATGTGGGTCCATTTCATGATCACATAGGCTCAAGTTGTGCTACTGGATATGTGATGGCAGGGTGCTAGCCTTGATGTAGCTGTGCACCAGCACAGGACTCCTATTTCTGTTCTATGATTGATGAAAACATACTGTAGTAGGTAGAAAGGGTTATGAGATAAAACCAAAAGTGTAGTAGCCCTTTTATTCTTCAGACATGGTCATTACTGGAAAGTAGGCAGAGAATGTGTAGCGCTACTAATGGGGAAGTGAAATTTGAGGGAGTGGTAGAATTACTGAACCACTTTAATACCTCTTCATCATAATAGTTGCAAGGCTTTATGATGTATTTTATTAGACTTAGAGTTTATATCCAGTCTGTCAAAGTATAAAAACTGTGAATGCAAACATTTATCTAAATATCTGTTTTGTAATCCTCTTGTGCAATGTAATCACATTATATGTCCATGTTTTTAATTAAAGTGACCATACTAATTCCTCCATTCTATATATATCCTTCCTCACTTAAAAATACAACTGTGCATATGTGGTGATTGGTTAAGGAGCAACATGTGGCAGGATGCATGATGTTTTAATTAGATAACAGAGGCATATTAATTATCTACAAGAAAAGCTAGAATCTGAAATAGCATTATGTCTGCTAACATTTCAACTTGTTTACTTTTATTTTCTTTTTTTTTTGAAGTTAATTGATTATTTTTCTTTAATAAAAAAACCTGAAATTCGGTTGGTGAAAATCAATCGGTTTTAATATGGAAAATGCACTTTTTAAATGGAATAGGAGTTTTCTTATGAAAATCCAGACTCTTACATGATGGTTGTAGTTAAAACATTTTCTTTTAATAAGCCAAACTTCATAGTTATTTTTCAAATGCAGGCTTATAAGACCATTCCTGGTCTTATTTTTTATTGCACTGTTTCTAGTAGATAATTCATGTCTACTGCTTTGTTTTGTCCTTCCATTTAGAACTGCAATACAACCACAGATTCCTGAAAAAAATTCTTTAGTTAAGCATAAGAGCAATGCCATTTAGCTCTTTGATTAAATGCTGAAGTTCTTAACCAAGTCTTCCTGGAATGGCTAACGCCTAAGGAAATAAGTCTCTAAGTATGTTCCTCATGATATCTGGGGCCTCACTGAAATACAAGGAAACCTCTCATTGTCATGTCTCTATGCAGTGTTGTAGAGGGTTGTCCTGTTGCTCTGTTGCACGAGGGGGAAGGCAGCGGCTGTTTTGTTCACAGCAGGATAGCTGTTGGATGAGGATCAGTAAAAGCCTGAGATAGTTTGATTGGAAAAAAATTAGTAGGGAAACACCCTGAGAGATAGATGTGAGAATTGTTTTGGAGCAAAAGCAAAATAAAAAAATAAGGTGCTCCTCAAGTCCTGAGCTTAAGTAGCCATCTGCTGAGAAATGTAGTGTCAATACTTCCAGGTTAGCATTTGGATCATTCCAGCAACCACATTTGCTGTGCTGGGAGTTATGTTGTGCAGGTGTGGGACATGTTAACTACTCTGGAAATGCATGACAAAAGATTTGTCATATTTGCACCTGGAAATTTTTTAATTTACATCATAATTGGTGTGGAATTTGCATGAGAAATAATACTGATGCACGGCTACGTAGGCACAGACACGGAACCTATCTCCAAGTTCTTAACAGGGCTCTGCATACTGCAATGCTTCTACAAACCCTTGAGAACTATACCTCTCCCAGTGACTGCAAAAAGAACTTCTGTCACCACACAGTCTTCCAGAAGTGAAGCACCGATGTGTTTACACTACGATTCGTATCCTCCTGTTTCTTTGCCTGTTTTTGACTTCCATGTGGCTACTGTACCAACCTGACACGTGGGTTTCCAGCTGAGAGCAGCTCTGGGGATGACATGCTCCCCCAGGTGCCACTGCTATGAGCACGCAGCAGCTCTGGCATAGGGCGAGGGCTCCAGCTGGCCGCAGCCACACGCCTTCCCTTTGCCTTATGGTGAGACAAAAGCAGATGAACCTCTCCGTGCACCAGCTCATGTTTTGTCTGATTTTGTTCCTACACCTGCTGATACTTTTTTTTTATCAACCTAACAAATTCTTCATATATTAAATTCCTGAAAGCTTCAGTCTTCATGCTGTTTTGAGGGTAAAAAACAGACTGTTGACTCTGATCCTGCAGGGAGAAGAGAGGTACTTTAACAATGATTGAACAGTTTCTGCCTGCGCTGGGGCTACACATGACCTTTTTCTTCAGCTTCTGACTCAAACAGATACTGACTCTTAATAACCTGGCTTCAACTTTGACTTAAAAAAAAAAGAAAGAGGTTTCAAGGTGCCAAAGCTCACCTTTTTTCTTCTGAATACGAGGTCAGAAAGTCCCCTTGCTGCCCTGACTGCTTTTGAGAATCTCCGTATTTTCATTTCAGTCCATGTCTGACTACTCAAGGACAAGGGACAGGAGGGTTAGCTTTCACTAGTTATCTGCTGTGACTTTGGTGTATGTTTGTTTATACTGTAATAAAACTTGTCTTTCCTCATGACAGTTCAAGTTAGAGGTTGGTAACGATAAAGATTTTTAACAGATAACTACATTTCTGAAACCTCCTATAGAAAATTATGTTGGAATTTTTACTTGGGTAGATTATTTATTTGTTTGGTTTAAAAATTATCCATCATGGAAAGCGAGAGTGTTGGTATCTGTCAGAACAGAGCTGACAATAACTGAAGTAAAATTGTATCTAGAGGCTTTGTCTATGTTTTGGAAATATTAGTTCCTTGAATAGACTTCTGCTTTGTTGTATCTGTTTTTTCTGTTACCTGCTGTCTACACAAATACTGTACTGCTGCATACTGCTCAGACTTCAGAGCCACAGCAGCTTTGCAGCTTGGTCTTTGTTTTTGGTATGTTTTCACTCTAATTTTCACTTTGGGAGCAGAATTTTACAAGACTCTTAACTATCAGTGTTATTTTCTAGCCTATTTCTGAATGTAACAAATTATACCTGAAGGTGCTAAGAATGAACACAACATTCTAAATCCAAAGTCAATGAAGACCTGCTTAGCTAGTGCTGGCTCTACAAAGTTCGCACCAGTATTCAAAGTACAGTTGTTATTCTAAGGTATAATGTGGGACTGCACTACATGTATGGGGATGGTAGGTGGTATTTATTTGCAGGCGAAGGAATGAAAGCCAAACTTAAGATACATTCTGAATTTCTGTGTATATACAGTCTTAGTCACATATTGGATCTATCTGGATGACTCACAAGATGACTAAAAATAAATCATGTAAAGTATCTGCAATTACAGTATTTAACAAGAGTTTGAAATACCGTTAGCACTGCAAAGGCAGTGTCTCCAGAAGATGCAGTGATTTAATTCTTGTCTTCAAAAAGCATCTTACTGAGCATCAGCTGCAATCTGCTTCCTCCAATGAAATCACATTCTTATTAATCAGAATTGTTTTCTTTGTCAGATGAGTTTATTTGGTTTGCACTGGACTGTATTTTGAATATTACTCTTCAGTTATATTTGGGCTATAGGCAATAGTTAAACATCACCTTTAAATGAAAAAAAAAGTGTTAATTTGAATCTGTTAATTATGAGATATACATTAGACACAGTAATAACATTTTCCAGATTCATCTTTTTTTTTTTTTTCCCAGCTTTTATCTCTCCCTCTAATGCTAAATCTACTTAATAGTTTTTCTTATTATTATTCTTACAGCCCCTCAAGCATATCAAGCTAGGATTCTGTATGATGTGCATTTGTTTGTGTTTAAAACATTAACCTGTCTGAGAAGTGAATATGGTGGAGGATCATATTTCAAAAATATGAATGTATTCCAGCTTTGTGAATCAAAGACCTTCTGACAGAGACTTTACTTGTCAAAATAAAATATGTATTTTAACATTTCTATCTGCATACTCTGATGTATATTCTCTTCCAGCCCATATTTAAAATGTCAGTTGCCTAACACAAATTGAGAACATCCATATAAAAAAAGACTTTATCTATGTGTTTGGAATTATTGTGTGGTTTTTACGTTAAAAATGCACGCATTAAAAAGACTGCTTAACAGTTACTTTAATGATGGTATTAATAACCACAAATATTTCTTAAACAGTGAAAACTTCACTAGTTCTTTTATTTTAACTGCAGCAAACTCTACTACTGCGTTAACAAGTTCAAGTTTAATCAGCTATATGCAACTCTATTGTTTAGGGTTCTGTATGATTCTATTGTACAAAAGATAAATATGGTAGATTGCTCACAGGTCATAGATAGGCACAATGCATAATATTCCAAAGACTTTATAAAACATTATGATGTTTGCAAATATTCTCAGTTGCGTCGGATTGTTTCATCTGTCTGCTGCTGTATTGAGTTAACATATCTCAGGCTCTCATGAGTCGCTTGTCTTCAACTCCAGGCTTTTGAGGAGATTGATTCCTTTTAAAGAAAGATTCTGATGTCTCTGTCTTCAAAAACCTGTGGACATGTGCAGAGCAAATGAACAGAAAGGCATGGGAGAAAACTAAGAGCATTTTGAATTAAATATCAATAGCGTATTCATTTTGGCCAACCTGCACGTCTCCCTGACTTGGTAGAAAGAACAACATAGATGAATTTAGCAGCAACAGCACTAGGAAGGATCCTTTCAGAGAAAGAAGTACTTAAAATCCTAAACCACATAGCAGTGCATGAAGAGAGGGAAAACAGATCATTAACTCTGCCTAAAACACCTTTTAACCAATGTGGGAATGTATTTGCTGTTTGTCAAAATGACAGCAGTCAGGTCACCTCTCTGTAATGTTAAAAACGATATAAAGGGAAATAAAGGCATCACTTAGAACAGGCAGCCCTGGACAAGAACTCGAGTGTTCCCTGGCACAGCGGGGACAGGATCTGAGTTCCCCCCTCTCCCCCGTCCCAGGGGTGACAGGCCTGCTGCAAGGCGCTGCCTGGAAAGCAGTGCTGCCAGTACTCCAGAGAAAATGTGTTGTCAGAATAACATGTTTTGTTTATTTGCCAAAGAATATACTTGATCAAAGATCTCTGGGCTTATCTGTCTCCATATTTTTGTCATCAACTATGTGATGTCTGTGTTTTCTAGGTCAGTTAGATATTACGCTTATATATGAGCATGTCAAAGGAATGCTTTCACTAATGCATGTTTAATGTGAATGCATCTGAGCTGTTATTCAAATAATGAATATTTCTTACTCTTTAATACATTCTACTCGAATCATTTGGAAAATTAACATCTCTTGAAATAATTTTGAAATTATCCATAATCCTGAATACTATCGACAGATATAATAGGTTTAAAAACATAACATTTACAGTTGAGGCTTATACTCTGATGCATGTTTTTCACTAATTAACCCATTTTAGTTTCTTTGTATCCCAAGATGCTTTGTATTCTTCATTTATATGCTCTATTTAACTCTTTTCAGGCAGGAGACAATATGAATATATACAAGCATGCTCCTGCATATGTTACCCTAGTGAATTGCTCATTGTTTGATGAATGTGGTAGCTGGAAAGCAATTATTGTAAATGAATAGAAAATTCTTGTTCTCTTGTTGAAAAATAAAAAAAATGTTGCATTTTCCTGAACACACTGGTGACAGACTGGCTCTATATAAAATAGAAAATATACACTGAAATTATAACTTCTTAAACAAACAGAGCTTTTCAAAATCATGATTGGGGTAGTATTTATGATACACTGTGGAAGATTATAACAGTCTTTAAAAACAGACTCTTCAGAATCATTGATGTTGCTTCTCTGTTGTCTCCACAGAACCCCTAAATGCATGTGTTTTCAAGGAAACCTGTTTTACCAAAAATATTTGAACCTGAGATGCCCAATTCATATCCCAGCAAACTGATTTGGTAAGTAGCTGTTGATTCTTTTGCATAATTCAGTAAGATTAAGTGAATATTTTTCAGTGGGATTTCCTGAGTGCTTCAAACAAAATCAAGTGTTCTAATAGGAATTTTCCCTCTCCCACCTGAAAAACAAGATGTTCCTGACATTCAGAATTGCAAATATTTTAGTAATGCTAATTAGTGTCTCTGGCACCGATGTTTGCTTTAATTACTTACAAAGTGAGTAACGTTTTTAACACTCAAGAGGTTTGAATGCCCTGTTCTCAAGTAACCAGCATACATGCCCTTAAAATAGATTTGGTAATCTCAGCCTACCTAGAGAGTAACACATAATTTTTCCCTGGATGAAATACATTATTGAGTATAATGTAGTCTTCAAAAGACTGCAGATTATTGAGGTGGTTATCTGTGATTGTGTTTTTCTGTCAAGGGTTTCTTGTGACTGAATGAATAAACTCCTAATTCTCTGCGTACTTAGATTTAATTCTTAACCACTAGAAGAGTCAGAAAAGAGTCAGGAAAGAGTTCATGGTGCTAAAGGAAGCCATAAGATTGTCTATTTCAATTATTTGAGAAATACAGATAAAAAATAGAAAGTCATGCAGGGATAAATTATCTTCAGTAATGCATCAGAAATATCTGTACCATCCACTTTGAGTATAGAACATATGCTGGTTTTTATTTTGTTCGGTAGCACAAAATGTTCCACAATGCTTAAGGTACCATGTTGACTTTTAGCATGACAGATGTTTCCTGAAGTCTTTGGTGTTAAATGATGGTACAGCAAATAGCATGATTCAAGTAATATACTCAAATGCAGAACTCCTTGGAAGTTTCAAAAATATCTTGTTCTTTGTGATTCCAACCTTTTGTTTGAAAGTTTCTGTGTGCTCTGCAAATTTGGAGGCAATACACCTGCAGAATAATTGGTTTCAACTGAAACCATATTGTAAGTATTGAAAAGCCATAAGGTGAGAATAAATATGTAGAATACTCAGATTTGATTTGTGATTTTCTTTTTGAACTACAGACTATGCTCACTCTTGTCTCCTTATACTGTATGAGATTAAAAAACAGTATTATATAGTTTATTGTACTTAAAAGGAGAGTTTTAGTTAGATTTCTACTTCTAGCAAAGTCTATTCTAAAGATCCTGGTAGAAACAAATAGGTATTTATTTTATTAGAAATGACATTGCAAGCAATAAAATAAGTAAAATGTAAATCAATGCCTACGAATAGATGGGTGAGACTCAAAAACCCAAACCTTTATTCCAAGATATTTATTGGAAATGGATGTCTAGAAGGCTTAACTCTGTGGCTGGAACAGAAATTAAAATAATTCCCAAAGCAAGTACAGACTTGACACTTCAAAAGAAAAATTTGAGAAAATGGAGCAAAGAACTTTCTGTTTGGAACAAGTAATTATCTTTAAGGATTTCACCACAAATTATACGAATGCACTGTTACCAAATTTAGCTTGGAGCATGAGTCCATCATTTATTACTAAACTTTCTGTTTCTGTACATGAATTAAATATTCTGAGAAAACATCATGCAGTGGCAGTTTTTGACATACTGTGTTTTGCAACTTCAAATCCATTTTCTAAATTTAGTAATCATCAATGAAACTATATCTATGCCTGATTTCTCTGTTTTAAATAAAACTATCTCTGTAGCATAGTCAGTAACACTTGAGTGATCTACAACCTGAAGTTTGCAATGCAGATGTGGAAGGATGGTAGTTCCTGGGGGGAATCCAGCTTCAACCTAGAAATAGGTCATTTGCTGAAGAAATCACAGAAGTAACAGATATTCTTTCCTTTGCTGGCGTTTCTCCCTTATCTTGCCAAAATGCAATTTTTTCTAGATCTTGAAGTTTGCCACTATATTAAAATGCATTTGTCTGGCTGAGACTTATTACATGTGTTTTATTTTAATTGACAGTTCAAAGGAACACTGTCCCTTGAATTTTGCATTTTCTTCTCTGTTGAAATGTTTACTACCTTGTGCTGGTAATCTCTGCCAGCGTGAACAGAACAAAAAAGGAGTGATATTGTCCTCTGTTCAGAAACACTGTAAGGAGACCAAAGATTGGAACAAGCTTTGGAGTAAGAATTATTCAGAATGAACATGTAGGCAAATGCAAGAGCAGCTTGTCTTCCTGGATAATGCTGGCCATTAAATGTAGGAAAGTTATATTGTCCATTTGCCTGAGATAAAGGGATTCATAAAGGGAATGACAATGCACAGATAAGATTTGCAGAGATCAGTAGTTTCCATAAATTTTGACAGTTTAAATCTTAGCACAGCATTTCAAACTTGATGACCCCAAATAAGGGTTTAACAGCATTTATTAGCAATCAAGTTTAAAACTTTGGGATTTGTAGGAATCTAATTATGTACTGCTTTATTTTATACAACTTGCATGATTTTTGTGATGTTTTAAATGATGCAAACATGGATATATGTGTTCCTTGTGTACAGAGAAAGATAAGCTATTTTCCCTGGAGTTGCACAATGATCTGATTTTTTTTTTTATGAGTTGCAATAAGTTAGGAATAGTGAGTGGCAGTGAGAGACAGCTAGCGGCGACTGGCTGTTCCCAGGTGCACCAAGTGAGGTTTCCTTTCCTGTCCTCTTCCTTGATACTTGATGAAAGATTTGAGAATTGTGTAAGATTTGGCTTCATGAAAGGGCTTTAATTCTTTGGAGTTCATGGAAAGTCACTGCAGAAGGCCACAAGTATTCCTGTACTTATAAAAATTCTTACGCAAAATATTTAGAACCTAATAACTGAATTCTGGAGAAACAGCAAGTGATTAGAGCATCCTCATTTTATAAGGAGTGTTCAGTATCTTTAAGAACTAATGCTTTATTGGATGGATTTGGCATTGCCAGCTTGCTTGGCTGTTATTTTCTGAATACTTCATCTACATTTTTCCTCTAGTTGTCATTGGTGTCAAAAGAGAAATAAGACAACTGATTCAAAGGTCAGAGACATCATTTCAGATTTGATGAGTCAGTGACAATAGAGCTCAGAGAAGTAGCCCTTGGCAAGTTTAAAAGTACTGACAAGTTTGATGGAGAAATGGTTGCAGGCAGCTCTGAAGGAGGCTTCTTTCTACATATAAAGTAGTGAACTAAAACTTCTATTGATCCATGAAAAAGATGTAATCTGGAATGAGGTTGGCCCTTAGTTTTCATATGCTGAGTAGTGATGAAGGACAGAATATTACAGTACAGCTGTTGCTGTTAATGGGTCATGCTCATCAGTAGGTCATAGGGAGTGGGCCTAGGCCTAGGACTGAATCACATTCCTTATAAAATGAGCCCTTCTGCTGCCCTGCTCAAATGTAGCTCCAGCACAAGAGGTCCTACATAAAGGGGTCAGCAAGGCAGGAACCAGAGAATGACACTGAATGTAGCCCTATGTTAATAAGGATACAAAATCTAAGTGATACTGCTATTAATTATCTTCCTCCTCAAAATGGAGGTACATCTTAAAATGAAAGTAAAGAGCAGCATAATTTTTCATACACCGTGGGTCCCCAGCTGGCAAAAGTCACGTACACCACTCCACACCTTGGTCCCTCCATTCATCATTTAAACATTGGAAACTCCAGATGAGAAATTGCCATAAAAATGCATTTCTTACAGGGGAAACCACTGGCTGTGTTACCCACTTTGATTTGTGATAGAGTTTCACCAAAAATGTCCACATCAAATTTTCCCATTGATTCAAATGTAGAGTCTAAAACAGAGAAAGGAATCTTTGATAATATTAATAAAAACTTCCCTGATATGTTTTGATTCTTGCCTAGAGTAAGAAGCTGCTCATGTAAAAAGTAGGTCACTGAAATAATTGCTGTACTGAAAATAATATAGCCTGACAGTTGTGGGGTTGAGGTACTGTATGTCCATTGGACTGTAGCAGGTTGGGAGCCTGAATTAACATAAAAATGGAAGTCTTTAGGATTTAACATTAGTTGTATGCTTGTGCCTAACCTCCTATAAAAGGTGTTTCCTTGTCAGCTAGGTGAGATTTATTTTCTCAAGTCATCTATACATGACAATAATAATTTACAAATGTTTTTGCAAGTATTGCCTTTTTTGTTTTACCAGACTCTGTGCACATATATTTTTTTTCTGATTGCTCCTATTGTCCAATTAGCTAGCACTTAATTGCTCTAATTTGTGCATAAACTTTTAAAAAGACATGCTTTTTTCTTTTATTAACATTTCAATTCACTTATGTGTTTATGTTGAATAAAAATACAAAAGGGATGTAGGGAGTGGAAAATGGGGGATGCAAGTGACAACTGAAGGTCAGATTGGAAAGTCTTTGTTGCATTAATTCTCAACCATTGCTTTGTATGATAAACAAGGCGATATACATCTGAAACAAAGATTTGACTGTGAAATGCTACTTCCTAAATTTGTTATCTCTCGTCAGTTGTGCCACATTTAAAAATCAATCAATCAATCAATGAATCTAATCAATCAATGAATTTAAAACATTTATTTAATGTTTTAAATGTACTAGTAAATATGCTACTTTCTAAGTCATTTACATGGAGCAAAGTGAAGGTAAGAAGCAGGATATGCCTTCCAGTAAGGATATATAAATCAACAAGAGAAAAAACTCTCTACAAAATACAGGGCTGAGCTCCAAATCGTAGGTTTTACTGAGAGTGATATCAGACAAACGAAACATGATTGTGGTTTTAGAGACAATGCTACTGCTTCTTATCTTTCACAATATTTTTTTAGACAGCCAAAATCTCCAGCGTGTTTAAGAGTCATTCCCCATGAATTATACATTTGTTCTTTTTTATTTGGCTACAGTGCTTTTGTCATATTGAGTCCTCAAGATACTGGAGATGTATGTATAATATGTTGAGATCTTTTATTTGCAGCATGCACAGTTGTCAGTCCCTGCTTTTTGACTTGTTTTATACATTTATATTTTGACTAGATTATATGCTTTCTTTGTGACAGTGATTTTTCCAAATTATTCTAGTATTTTATGATAGGTCTAGTGCATTGCTCCTGCCTAGACTTTTTTAAATTATGAATTTGATGACTTAAAAAAAAAAAAACAACCTGATTAAATCTGTAAGGAGTAGTAGGACAAATATGTCCTTCAGCTAGCCTCCTGGCTTCCCTTACAGAGAGATACACGATTGTGCTTGGTTTGATGTCACTGTTGGATTAAACATTCTGGACTCCTCTTCACTAGGCTGTGCCTTCATGACATGAAGATGCATACTGTAACCTTCAGCTGTCCATCAGTGAGTCTGTACTCTCCTCTTAAAGTTGCAACCCCCACCAAACCGTCTGCATGCTAATGAGGTGTTCAGTAGCTTTAAAAGAATAAAAGACAGAGCCAGATAACCTCCAAAGCTGCATGTGCAATCTAGTTCTCATTATGATGTTATTTAATTAGTGACATAATTCAGCTTGAAAGGATGGTTCTGCAGTGGTTAGCAGCATAGTCTGGGCGTGGGCTCCACGTTGTGTTTTGCCAGGGACTTCTTGCCTCACATACTCTTTAGCTAAGCTTCTCTGTCTTCCAAAGAAATGCTCGATTTCACTGAAATGTTGTGAAGCTAAATAGTTTTTTGTGCAGCATTCAGACACCCTTCTCATGGCAATCAGACAAGAATCAGAGATCATCAAATGGCAGAAACAGGACTTTCTCTGCCTTGGAGAGGACTACCAAACTTAGAATTGTTTGCTTATCATTCTCACAAGATCATTTGCTCTAGCCTGTACAGAAAGGTACCATCTTACTCAAAAAGTATTTCCCCTGACCTCTACTTCCTTTTCTCCTATTTCTGTCATCTCAGATATCAAACATTTTTTTGCAAAGCTCTTCAAAATCACTCATCATCTGTTACCCTGAGTATTTTGCCTGTGCTTTTCTCTGCCCTGCAAAAACTACAGATTAAAAAAGAAGTACTTTTTTCTGCTTTTCAAAAACTTAATTCATGCTCAGTAATTCTATCCTGGAAAGTCAAAAGAGGTGAAACTCTTGTACTTTATTAGCTGCAACCTCAAACTTTATGATACACCACCATGTGAATTGTCTCCAAGCCCGTCTCTGCAGTACTTGCTCAAAGTGCATACCTACTCAAAATAATTATTACCTTTACTAGAGCTGTAATTTCTAGTTTTATGTATTTAATGTGGTGTTTTTTGTTTTTTTTTTAACTATGGTCTTCTGCGGCATTACATAAGTTTAAATCATGGGAGTTTGCTATTGGTGTGCATAACATAGAACTAAGTGAGTTAATGTAAGTTAGGTATCATAGCTCATGGCAGGATTTTACCTTGTTACAGTACTTCAGGTTTTCTTCTGTCAAAATACACTGCTGTGATTCAGAGCAATTATGAACGCTCAGGAGCTGTAAATTACTATTATTTTGACACGTTTGTCATTGCTCCCTTCTTTTTAATTCTGTGGTTATTTTAACTGCCTTGTCTTTTTTTCTGAACCACACTTTTTGTTTGCATTCGTACTCCCCATGCTGCTAAAATCTGGAGTAGAAGAGCTTTGGAGCTTGCCTGAGCTTCAGCAGGGGAGCTAGCTGCTGGGAAGGGCAGCTGTGGGGCAGGCAGTGGAGCCAGGCTGGGGATCATGCAACAGACATGCTGCTTTCCTTGTCCTGGGCCTGTACACCATGGGGACTGTTCCACAGCCTGATCTAGAACTGCATTACAGCTCTGTCCTGCGAAGTACAGCTGTTACCTGCATGGGAAAGCCAGTGCTCCAGGGTGTGGGACATGAAAGAAGGATCCTCCCCAGCCTCAGGGATCCCTAAGGATGGCTAAAATGATATCAGTGCAACTATTGATAGAACGTATATGCATATGAGGAGAGTTAAGTGTAAACATGCAAAGAAATCAAGGTCACTTGAACTTCTTGCTGCCTATTATGTTAATGAAGAGTTTATATACCACATTAGGAACCTGTAACCCTGATCTATGTACTTTTTTTTTTTTCTAATAAGCCAAAGATAATTTTGAAATGTGTTCAGTTACTCAGAACAGTTTTCCTTTTAAAATGACACCAATTCTGTAATTACATAGGTGATAACTGGGCACAGTGTAATGGTATTTTAGAACGTACTCATATCAAATACTGTTAGGAAACAGCAGATCTAAACATACAAACAAATACAGGAAGCTTCCATGCTCTATTTATTTGACACTAGTAAGCTGCAAAGAGTTCTTAAAAATCTATCACATTTTTCCCATTTTCAGTCATCAGTAGAATCGGTTTGTGTTCATACCACAGAGTTCCAAGTTTTAACTTCTGTGTTTTAAAACATGCTTCCTTTCGTAATTTCTATAGACATGTTCACGTAGTAGAACTTCCCAAAAAATGAGATGTATTGATAATGACCATTGTGAACATGTACTAAGGCTCAGGTTTTTTGTTTTGTTTTTGTTTTTTTTTAATATTCTAGTCTCCTGTGTATGACCAGTCTAAAATAGGGGGAGTGGAGAGGAGGAGAATAAAAATACGAAAATAGATTGAATATGTATTTTTTCCTTGGGAAACTGACTTCCAAAGCTTCCCAATCTGTAGTAGGGTTGTGATACTATAAAGTATTTTTTTTCAGTCAAACATGGAGGATCTGTGTCCTCCTCGTGAGCATATTCCAGAATGCTGCAGTCATCTGCACCATGCAGGACTGTGATAGTGAAGGCACATGCAGAGGCACACTGCAGGAATGCTAGCTATTCCCAAGATGGCACAAAAGATGTGCAATGAACTGTAGAGGCTGAGGCTAACTGACAGTATTACAAGGTGCTGCTACTCTGGCGAATTGTACTCAGTATTACAGAAGCTGCAAAGATTGCAACTGATCTTTGCTGATTAGCTGTAGGCAGCTTGCAGTTGGTTACAGTTTATCTTCGCAGACTGTACAGGTTCTATGAGTAGTTGGCTTGCAGGAATGAACCAACTCCTGTATTAATTCTCCTTAGACAGCCCTTCTCTCCCATGTGTACATGGGACAAAGAGATAGTGAAATTCCTAATTTTTTGCTTAATTTGCAAAAAAGATTTTGCAGAGAAATTCCATAATGCATAATGTGGTTAATACACTTTCAGATTTATAATGCAGTCTACTGAAGGCAATACACTAGCCATTAGCTGGAGAAAGCATTGAAAGTAAAAGCAAAAAAGAGATGCAAAACATAAACAGGTTTGGTCTGATCTTGAAAACAAATGTCCTGTTTTCATTTGTCTTTGCCTGTGCCTGACAAGGAGAAGGAAGAGCTGGGCCATACCTGCTCTTGCTCCTCAGACCAGCACTGTGATGACAGAGCAAATCCACCTTGCTGAGCTGTGTCAGTGTGAAGCCAACTGTGCCTCTATGTGCTCAAGGCAGAATTGCTTGTGTAGTGCAAAGTGAGTGTGTCTTAACCCTGCAAAGGGCTGGAACTGTGCAAAAACTGTTAGTCTTTCATGATAATTGGATAACCCAGTCTGAAAAACACAGCTTGAAATTACGCTTTCAGAATAAGCCAGGACAGTACCTCTCAACCTCTCTGAAAGTTTTCCTAACTCAAGTTTTTTTAAAAATAAATAAATAAATAACCAGCATCATTTAAAAGCAAAGCCATTAAGAAAGAAGTGGGTCAGCTGTTTAGGAAGCATCACTTATGTGATGTCCCAAGTGCAATGAAGAAGTATTTTCTCTCACAGAGTTTTCTGAAAAAAAGAAATGTACAAGTCATTGGAGAAGATAAAGCTTTCTTTGCTAAGAAGGAAGGAGAAATTAAGAGAGTGATTCACAAAGGAGTTTTGAATACAGATTTCAAGACCCATGATGAACAAAAATCTTCATGACAAATTTGCAAGGACATGCCTCCTTCTCATTTTATAAATATATTATCTGTTATGGCATCATGATTCCTAGCAGATATTCATTATTCTTTCCTTGACCAAAAAGTAGATTACTTGTAGTCTTAGACTGATCAGCACATTGCATTCTTACCTAAACCAAGAACACCAGAATTAGCTGGTATTAAAATAAACTGAGTTGTAAAAATGCAATGCATACTGCAGGCTATCATCTTTCCTTGCAATTTCATTTGCTACAAGCTAGGTGGATGTTTGCTACAGCATTTGTTGCTCTGTCCATCTGCTTGACAATAATCAGCCACATTACATTTCCAGCAGACATCTCCACTCTCACTCTTTGCTGGGTAGCTGGAAATGTGGGATTCAATAGCAGCTTTTGCACTGACATTATTTATCCATTTACTTGGACTTGGGGAAAATCACTAAAATGGAGGACAAAAATAAGAGAATTAAACACTGGACATGAATTGCGTGAATAAACCACAGCTATCTAATATTTATATTCCAGAAAAGTATTAGGTTTGATCCCAGTGTCTTAAGCAGTGAAGGAAAATATGACAACATCAGAAATAAGGACTCCAAGTCAATTTTTCTTTGCCCTGCTCTCACTTTGATGATTCTTTGTACTTCCAGGCTGTTCCTAAATAGCAGACCTGGGACTAGCTTAATGCAAAGGGAAGCTCAGAAGCTATGAGTCTCTGCAGTTGTGTGCCGATTAGCTGAGTACCAGGGATATTCTTTTGTGGTGTGCTGCAATAACAGATAGCAAATGGGTCATTTTCTCAGTGATATTGAGGTTCGGTTATCCGGGTGCTGGAGGCGGATGGTTCCTGGTGGAAGCCTGTCAGCCCCAGCGCGCGTTTCCCTGTTGGTTTGTCAGAGCTCTTCTTTTGACCTTCAAGGTGCAGAACAGGGCTCGTCTATTCACTCGAGCTTTTGCCTGAGGAGAAGAGACTGAGGGAAATCAAGCCTGCTCTTGGATCACAGTCTATTTGGCTTGACGTTGTCAGGAAGCGTTATATATCACTGCAAATGTTTACTTAGCCTGTTGGTGAAACACACTTTATAAGATGAAGGATATATAAAAGCAGCATGTGTATGTGTAAAGAAGGAGACAGTTAAATAGCACTAGGGTAGAACCAAGAAATGAAAGAAATTAAATGTTTTACCGTAATTCAACCCCAGTGTGTCTGTGCTGACAATTATTTTCCACGGGTTTTGAGACCAAATTGTGTCTGCTAAAGTGGAGGAGTTTAGGCATTAGAAATAATGTATTTTACCTCTATTTGAAAATAAGCATTTACATTGAAAGAGTACCACTGCAGGTTGCCTGGAAGAAGCAGAATTTGCAGAAGGTTCATCTGCTCCCCAGCAAACAGACTGTGCCAGGTGTGAGAGCTGAGCACAAGTCTAAGAAATGTGTTGGGCAGAGGGGCTGACACCAGGCTGCTGCAGCACGGTTTCTGAGAACTCCAAAAATGGGAGTTGACATAAAAAACTGTAGTTTTGTCTGGTAAAATTAGTGATTCTCATTTCTTAATCTCTCTCTCTCTCAATTTTTTTTTTTAAGATGGGAAATTTCTTTAAATAGCAACATCAGTTCTGTTTCTTGTTGTAAACAAAATAGCAAACAGCTAAATCAAAATGACCGACAAATTTCCTGGGGAAAATATTAAAGAAATGCACAAATTTTTGAGCAGGAGAAGGAGTTGCATTTTCTCACAATACTTTTCCTATACGTATTCAATAAATCTGGAAGGAGTCATTGTGGAATTAAGGAAAAAAATAATTTTTCTTTCCTTTTGCAAAATACATTCAAGAAATATCTTCTTACTTTCCAATCCTTTCACTCATGTATGCAGAAAGAGTAATACTGATCCACCGCTGCTCTTCACCCACAGCAGCAAGCCACTGTGAGTTCAGCGTGACAGGCATGATGCCCTGCTGAATCTGAGCAGCAAGATCTTACACCATCCTTGTGCACTGTGTGCCACAGTGTCGTCTTGTACTAGAAAAGCACGTTCACAGTCACTGTGGCATGAGACCTTCTCTGTCTCATCCTGTCTGAATAAAAGCAGCTACAGTTGTATGAATGCAGCTAGCACAAAGTGATGCAAATGCTCCTTCCCTTTTTCCATCACTCAGGGTAAAAATAGAGCACGACTGGATCAGACTACTGGCTAGACCATCTGAGTGTGGATTTAGGGAATGAGAGAGATTTTGAGGTTGTTTTTTTTTTTAATAATTCCTGGAGACTATAAAAATCGGCTTAAATGTCAAATTTCTGAGAAATTATTTCTGTGAGTAAATCTGATCGATATAAACTTTACATCCATCCCCCTTCGAAAATGCTTGGGGAGAAAACTCATCTCTGAACATGCTTCAAATGTTCTGAAAGTGTGGATCTGAACAGCCAGGTTATTGCCAACATATAATGTTGTTTAAAAAATAATAATTTACCATGAAATTTTGTAGGCAATGTGTTAGGAGAGGTATTAGGAAATACAGTGAGTAAGAAATAGATTAGCTTAGGCTATTATAACCAACCTAAATTTTTTAAATGGCTCTCCAGTTTATCTCTCCTGCAGCTGTATCAGACCTTGTAATGGGATTAGACTCTGCCTTAAAAAAGCAATTCTTATTTTTTCTGAGTCCTAGGCTTCCAGCAGGGAATAGCATCCCAGTTATTCCCCAGAGAGATGATACAGTCTATTAATGGCAAAGGGGAGACACCTATGGAGACTGAATCAGTGTGAACTGGTTTCAGAATGATAGGAGCTGGTAAGTAGGGCGTGCTTTGGACAACACTCTGGTCCTTGTTTTGGTCAGATACAAATAGCCAATACTGGACTATACGTCCAGTATAGTCTGGCTGAGAGCTATAAAAATCCACTCACAAAAAGAGAAGGAATGTACTGTTAAGATAAAAATAAGGTAAAATCCTATGCTTTGCTACCTCTGACCTGACTAAGAACTGACTAAGAACAGACCAACTAAGAACTGTGGGTGCTAAGATGCCCCAAAATGATGGAAGTCCCCAAGTTCAGGTTTTATGTTATCTCAGTTGTTAAGTGACTGACACGCTCTTTCTGTACATGTGCCTTGTAAACTGAGCATCATGATTATAGAGGATCCTGGCACTCAGAGCTGGGGAATCAGAGGTCTGCCGATACTCATTAATGAAGAAGCAGGGGAAAGGATAGGCTCTGCAAGTAACAGTTGCTGAAGCTGCTGAGAATGCCTTCAGAGAGACACGCCCTGCCTGGCAAATGTCAGTACATCTGGGATTCAGTAAACTTGGTCTAGTAACACAGCCATTTTTTTTCAGAAAGGCACTTCACTACGTACACAATTGCTAAACATACCAGTGTCTGCATCTTGGAAGCGTGGCCAGCATGCAGCACTCGATGCATGCACAATATGCTCCTCTGGTGCATGCAGCACTCTTTCCTGCACGCCGATGGGATCTGCCGGGGTCACATGCAGAGCACCGAGAACAGTACTGTCATTGCTCTTAGTGATTTATTTTGCTCCTGATTTAAGCAGGATTATGAATTGAGGTTAAATTGTACATCTCTTTAATCCCTATTGTGGGTAGTTTCAGGACAGATCTGCATGTGTCAGGAATTCTTAGTTGAGTCCCTGTTCGTTGTGGATGAGAGCAGGGGGGCCACACTACACTGCCTGGTCTAAAGGCAGACTGAGTTTTGTGTGGGCTTGATCTCTGGGATGACCTGGATAACTCTCTGTAGGAGTAGCAGGTTTTCTTGCTAGGCCAGCACATCATTGGAAGGCTGTCCTAAAACATGATTAAGAAAAGATAGGCAGTTGTGCAATTTCTCAGTATTTCCATCCCAAAATTAAGCAGGGCCTGAAGCAAATGCGTTGTAGTAAAAAAAAAAAAAAAACAAAAAAAGAGAACTGTAATTTCTGTATTGCGATTATTTGTTTTCATAAAGAATACATAAATGTTAGTAAGTCTGTGTGTGTGAATATGTTTATACACATAAACACACACACAGACTTACTAACATTTATGTATTCTTACATAAAT
Organism: Odontophorus gujanensis; assembly: GCA_013399175.1. Lineage (NCBI taxonomy): Eukaryota > Metazoa > Chordata > Aves > Galliformes > Odontophoridae > Odontophorus > Odontophorus gujanensis. The sequence continues at coordinate 186,600 of VXAB01000920.1, read as the reverse complement.
GTTAGTAAGTCTGTGTGTGTGTTTATGTGTATATACATATTCACACACAAATGTATGCATGTGTCCCTCTGACTCCAGAGATAACACCTACCAAAGGTCCCAGTCTGGCTGTCAGGAGCTGGCACGACCCTGAGTGCAGAAGCAGGAGCACGGCTGGGGCAGATGATTTCATGGTGCGGGACAGCACCAGCTGGCACTGGACTATAGCAAAAGAGACTGCAACATCATCATCTGTTATTGCTCCTCTGTGCAGTGCTCAGTGTTAAAACTTGACATCGAATATGCTTTGAAAGTTCTTTTGTGTTTGTTGAACACAACAGTATGCAGGGACTTATGCATTAAGCATGACAATCTGGTTTTCAAATAGATGCTGTCCTGGATTTATAAGTCCCAGTCATCCTTTTTACCCACACATACACACAGCAAACAGTGCTTTGGGGTAAGGTAGACCCTCCTGATTTATGTTTTATCTTTTTTTTTTTTTCTTTTCTCTTGTCATGTCACTGATTCCTGTGTAAAATAAGTGTATTGAGCGGATGTGCTGCTGAATATGCCTCAGGTCATCCAGAGGAAGCATGGATTTGCAAAGATGTGAAACTATAATTTTCATAAGCGACATATGTATAGGAGGGTGTTACTTTTAGTAGAAAAGGGACTGACAAAATAGGTTTACACATCTCCATGGAGTTCATTTTATGATGTCTTTCTAAAAAGCTGGAAAGTGTTTGTATTGCGTCCGCGTGTGTTTTTAAATGAAAAAAACATAGTGCTCTACTTCAGCCATACAAACAGAAACACAGGCATGAGCATTGAGCTACAGTGAGCTGTTGAGCACAGAATTGAACTCCGGCCAACTCCACCCCCAACACTGTCTTAAAAACAGCTCGGCTTCAGTTTTACATTTCTGTATTAGACTTGTGTTTAGATGTGTTACACACATCTGAAAAGAAATAGCAGAGATTAAAATTGCCTTGAGGTTGGGACTTTCAGTAATAGGGCAGTGACTCTGGCCAGGACATCACAGCAGTGTGCTGGTGGAAAAAGATGAAAAGGTGAGAGTAAGAGAATTTGAATACTCAGGCTGAATAGGAAGTAAATAAATGTACTGCCAATAGCAGGACAAGGAAAAATTCCAGTGTGAAAATGAGAATCATTTTAGAGTTGTCTCTAAATAGTCAGTGCTGCTGCATAAGAAGTACACAGGCTGTGAAGTAAATCTCTGCTCATAATGGAATTAACCACACACTTATCTTGACATCTGCCCATTTGCTGCAGAATTTTCTTGTCCTCCTCATTTCTCTGAGCTGGGCAACTGCTCCACGAGGAGAGAGATTTTCTGTGTGACAGGTTCTGTCCATCAACAGCTTCACAGATAAGAATCGTGCTAGACCACCAGGCTTCCCCTCACTGTTTATTAAATTATAAAGAGTTCTGGGATTTTATAGTAACCTGAGCCACCGAGCATGACAGCTATTAGGTTGGGTTTTGAAAAGAAAAACTAAGTGGGTTAAAGCAGACCTTAAGTGGAACTGGGACCCAAAGCATGATCAAGAATGGTTTTACTAGTTGGAAGCAAGACAGGAAGAAGGATGGTAACAATGTTTTAAGTAATCCTCCCCTCCCCTTCCCTTCCCTTTCCCTTTCCCTTTCCCTTTCCCTTTCCCTTTCCCTTTCCCTTTCCCTTTCCCTTTCCCTTTCCCTTCTTTCCTTTTCCCTTTCCCTTTCCCTTTCTCTTTCCTTCTCCCTCTCCCTCTCCCTCTCCCTTCCCCTTCCCCTTCCCCTTTCCCTTCCCCTTTTCCTTTCCTTTCCTTTTCCTTTCCTTTCTTTCCTTCTTTTTTCCAACTTTCAATGAATGCAACAGATAAACTTTTAGTCAAAGAGAGGGGCTGTTCTTTCCATTTTTCAGGCCAGAAGGCAGGAGGAGGCACTAGTAGAAATGCTGTGAGAAAGCCAGTTATCAAGAGAAAGGGGGCAACATTTAGGCTTAAATTCAAGATTTCGAAAACACTCATCTAAATTTAATCATTTTCACCAGTGTCCCAACTTCCAAAATTCATCAGCACTCCTGTTGTCTGATCAGTAGCTTTGAAAATTGAATGATCCAAATAACAGTTTAGGTGTAACAGTAGTTTCCTTATAAAATCAATAATGCCTGCTCAAGGGATACAGTAAATTGTCTAACTTCTTGAGGGTAATTATCATAAACAATTTTCCAGGCTGTCCAAAACTACATTATTTATGGCAATTCCAACATGTTTCATGTTGGGCATCAGCAAAGAGGAATGTTATTTTCTGAGGGGCTTTCTAAGCAAAGTTGCTAAAGCCAAGGACCTTCAAAAGTCCTTTAAAGGAAGGAGGACTTACCAGAACTTCAAAACCGGTTTGGATTAGAGACTGTACAAAATCCAAGATGGTTATTTTCCTGCAGCCATTTTTCTGTTTACATTTAGCATGTCATTCTTGGCATCAGTAATTCTCCATTTGAATTCTATTTAAAATAGACCCTATTGCATGTGAATATTTGGTTTTAATATTGTCATGGTACTCTCTGCTAGTCACAGGGCTAAAGCACAGCTTTATTCCTTTAAATACAGTTAAAGAGGACTTGTTGAGTCTGTAATGCTTTATTAAATGCTTAAATCCTCCTAATTGCATAAACAAATGCTCTGGCATAATTTTTCATTTTAGTATAGAAGTTCATTGCATGCAACTGTTGACTGAAATCACTTTCCCCAGTGACCCCCACACAGCCTTGATGTACCACTTCCCTAATTGCTAATTGTGAGTCCAGAAGTCAAAAAACAAGAGATAATTGTTTTATTTTCAGTCTTCGTTATAACTTGCAATTTTGAAGTTAAATGCTTCCAAAGTTGCCAAACAATGCTATTGCCTTTTTAATTGCCTAATGTGAGAAATGTTTGCCAAGTACCTTAGTAAGTGAAGAAATACTGCAATTTACTGATTAATAAAAGCCTTCTATAATTTAGTTTGATGTACAGTTCTGACCCAAGGAAAATGTCCTTTGACATGGCCTATTTTACAGTCTTTGATTAATTGAATACAACTATTTATCTGTTTTAGATCTATTTAGTTTCAAATAAGTGCTTGAACAAAACAAACAAACAAAAACCACATAAAATTCGGCTTTGCATGTGGAATATGTACAGATCCCAGGGATCTTCTGCTTGACTTCAGCTGCCTAATTGTACATTTAGTTCTAAAAATGGATGAGTTACTCAAGGGAACACTAGCCTGTGGCCATGGTTGAAAGTGCATATTTCTGTGAAATATTCAAATGTGAATCCGAGTTTCCAGAGTGAAAATGGAGATTTACATATTTGATAAGACCAAGAAATGGCTGCGTATCATGCAGTGGACCTAGATGTCATGTAAGTCACAGGAAAGCCATGGACAATAGCAATAAAATAGATATAGTACACAGGCAAATATTACTGAAAGAATAACATAATGTTGGCTGTCAGTGGAAACTGTCAATTTCAAACTGGTTTTAGTTACAGATGACAACTGTTCAAAATGTTATGAGTTTCTCTTTGACAAGCATTTGGAAGGAAAATTAAATTTTTCTCACACAGAAAGAGAGGATGGTTGTCTAAGAAGAAAAACATTTCTGTTATCCCTAGACTGTGATCTGGATGGAAAAGAATGATCAACTCCATCTAAAGTCTGCAATAATTTGATACTTATCCTAGTTGAAATGGGAAATTAATGATAAATTATTCTTACCTATTTATTGCTTTTGGTTCATGGATTCCAGCAAATTTCACAAAGATAGTAAAGTGAATTCACAGGGATGGGTTAACTGAAACACAGAAAAGTTAATACCTGTTTTTTCAAGGTTTAAAACAGATGTAACTGCCAGTGAAATACATTTATCTCCATTCCAATATATTTCCTAATAAATTTTTGTTAACTTATGGGTTAGGATGGTTAGGATTTTGTTAACTTATGTTATGAGGATGACAAAAGGAGGTGAGTTCTGTACAACAGAAAACATTTTGGAGGGAGTTTGCCTAGGATGTGTGGGAGGATTTGTTTCTCCATCACTGTTCAATGTCTATGGTCAGCAATAGAGCAGGGGTTGGGATCTGCAGTCTACATACTGTGTTTTCTTTCTTGCTTTTATGTAAGATTAGGAACACTGACTTTAAGCTCTGAGCTGGGTGCTGTCCTCACCCAGGCTCAACCCAGCAGTTGTGAGTTACTTCTGGGCAGGCAGCAGCAGCCCTTGCTCCTCCACACCCTCTACACAAAGATCATTTTGAAGTGATTCGGGTACCATTAGTGATACGTGATTAGCATTTTGAAAATTCCTGTTATAAGGGACTCTCGTTCTAGGCTAATCAGATGCATAATAAACTGATTTAAAAAAAAAAAAAGTATGTGGGGAGGCAGAGAAAATAAGTCTTGGTAGCAATTCAAAGTCTTAAGAACAAAACTGCTGAAGGCATCGTGATATTTGAGAAGAAATTCTTGGTTATGAGTTTGGGTAATAACAATTTGGGAATCATCATTTGTAAGTCTTAAGTTCAACTTCGCCAGTAAACAAATCCATATGATTAAAAAATCATTCACCGTTTGAAAATGAGGTCCAAGTTCCTCACAAGCTGGAGAATGCACCCCAGACTATGCATGGATTAGCTGCTCAAGTGCTCTAGCTGTCAGTATCTGTATGATTTAGGGATCTGTGTCAAACACCAACATGAATAGCAGAGCTTGCAACCATACTGGTAGAAATTTGTTATTGCTACCATTGTGATGTTCAGATTGCCATGCCTCTCTGCTCTTTAATGTTGAAATTCCTTTAAAAATTAAATGTTTTAAGTATCAGTTTCCTTACTTGATAAGCATTACATCTACCACTTGAAATCCATAGTTACCTTCCTCTTAATGCTTATTCAGGAACTCATCTTGGAACTAAATATTGGTGGTTGTTCTGATTATGAAATGATTACTTGAGGTATATATGAGCATAATAAAATCCTATCTAATGCTCATAAATCTGTTATTGATCATGAGCTAAGTCATAGGGGAAAAATATAAATATTGATCATACTTGGGAAGTAGATAGCAATATTTTACTTTTCTATCTCCAAAACTTAAAACCTCAAAGTTAAGAAAGAAAACTTTAAACTGATTTAAAAAGAAACATATGGGATAGAAGGAATGCATTTAAATATAGAAGGGTAATTCAACAAATGGAAATGGAAAAGTAGAAGTAGTATAAAGTTTATAAGGGAAGCAAAAGAACTAATATGAGGGTCTGTGGTCAATATAGAATGGCAATACATTAAGATTAAAGGAACAAAGCCATTATATTCCATTACTAGATGTAAGGGTTATGTCCTTATTGCAGGGAGGAGAGAATGTGTTCAATAAATATTTCTGTGTTACAATTAGGAGAGATAGATGGCGTATTCACGTGGTAGCTTGATGAAACTTTTTTCATTCCTGCACTTACTAAAGAGCATTTAAGAACTGCACTGGCTAATTTAATAGCAACACACTTCTTCTGGGAGTTTTAGGACACATCTCATGAACATTTTGGACAGTAACTTTTATTTTTAATAGTTCTTGGAAAACTGTGGAAGTTTCAGTGGCATAGAAAAACCCTTACATTGTCAAATGGTTTATAGGTCTTGTCAACCTGACTTCAGATGTGGGAGAAATAACAGAGTGGCTGGTATGACATTGCTTTGGTACAGGATGAAACAATAATATTGTTTAACAGTTTCACAGTTTCTTTTAGTTTAGTTCATTTTATTTCAAAATTGTATCAAGAAAATTATAATCCTAGTCTGTTTTTTAAACCTTCATCTTAGACTGGTACAAAAGTTTGATGAATTAAGTTGATGTGACATGTATTAAATGAATTTAAACAGGCAGGAGCCAAAACTGAAGTGTAATCAGGGATTCATCATAGTGCTTGTTTCCCTCTGAACATTTGAACCTTTAAGTCCCATTTCACATTTCATCCATACATATTTCAGACAAGTCTATATTAGATGTGATAGTCTAGAAAATATCAAAGCACTCTGAATCTGAAAGATGAGAAAATTGTAGCAATATCTGATAGACTATAAAGGACGAATTTGTATCGGATATAAATTAGAATGTTCACGAAGGAAGAATCTTGATGTGCCCTCTGTGAACCAGGGAGGCTTCCTCAGATCATTACAGGCTACTCCAAAGTGAATCAACCTGTACTAGTATATCAGTGAAGAGGCCAGTGTGTCCCTCAGACACCCTTCTTGCCTCCAGCAGGTCACATCAGTACAGAAGCTGATTCAGGACTCTATAAAGGTCCTGCAGACATCACTGCCATCAGACAATTACTCTACTTTTCATTCTCTGTCCTTGAAACAACTTTGTATGCCCCGCTGCAATGCATTTAAGAAAGAAAAGTATGATTATGTTGACCAGGAACACCTGATTTTTTAATTCAGCTTCCAAGGCAGAACAGCTTTTAAATCCTATATGAACCACTTAACAAGTTAAGAGAGATTTTATGTAAAATAAGTCCTGACTTTCCAGGGAATAACTCCTTGCAGTGGGCACAGTGAAGATGATAATGCACCTTGTGGAGTGTGGTACTTAGATTCTCCTGGGTTGATTACAGAACGTTGAAGCACTTCACAACTGTTCAGGTCACGGTGATATAATTATGTAAGCATGAATGAGCTACTTTCTTTGCCCAAATGACTGGGTGCAGTTTAGAAGCTATAACATCCAAGAGTTCTCTAAGATAAAAAGTTGAACTAGAATACACTATGCTATATTAAAAAAATTAAAAACAGCTTCATACACAGTAAGTCTGGGCAAGTTGCACAGACATTTTTGTCCCTTCTGCTCCATCTAGGACTGTGATATTTTAGAGCAGTTTTAATTGGTAACATTTTTAGAGTTTCCCTTGTTATTCTTATGTAGGAGTGTTACAGCCCTGTGTTTTGTGTATTACTATCTTTTGTTGGGAGTTTATTTGCTTGTTGGCTATGGAAAGTGTGCAAATTCATTCAAGATGGAGAAAGTAGATTAAAGATATATTATGTCCTAAAGAATTAAGACATTTTAGTCTTTAATCTTAAATAAAACCCATTCAGGCAGAAATTAGTTTTCCTCTTTTTGTCTCAGGGAGCATAACAGCAGATAAAAATAATCTTGATGCATCTACATTTGGTTTTGGTTTGGACACAGAACCATGGTTCTAAATGAAAGAAACACATTCAGATATAGATAATTAACATCATTTTTATGATAGCAAGGTGGCATTCCTCATATATAAATAGGCTGCTTTCTTAGAGATTATTTGCCTTAAAATGCTCATCTCACCTAATAATTTAGAAATTCTGAGGACAGCTGAACTCATTTTCCAGCAGACTTCAGTTCCTTGTGTAGAACTGGAAGAGAACTCACTGATCCTTTTTGGAAATTTTTAATTTATACCTTCTGTCTATCCATGCATAATGATAGCATTTTTGTCTTGTATACACACTTTTAAAAAACCTGCATCACAGTTTGTGAACCCCATGGACTCTCTGTGGAAGGATTGCCTATGAAAACAATATCTAAAGATCACTTCAGTCTTCCCCAGATTCATTCTGCAGCATGCAGGTTTTGTTTCCCAACCTAGAATAAATTAGGATTTATCACTGAAGGAACATACATGAAATCAGTGAAGGGTTTTATGATTTCATTTATATTGGTTGTACTGTACATTATATGATGTTTCCAAAACCAGTTATGCTGGAAGCACTGAAAAAAGACTCCTTCAAGATGCCCTTATGAAAAAATGAACGCGTGGATGGGTTCAGAAAAAAGTTATCTCCCCAGCCCCACCAGGGCTCCCCACACTTCCACACTCAGCCAGTGGTTTGGCTCTGCTCCACACAGGCACAAGCAGCCACAGAGTGTGTAAACACGAACCAGTACTCAGCAATATCCCACAACCCCAGGGTAAGGCATATGTGTGCACTGTCTCAGTCTCTTGAGGTCTTTTCCAACTCCTGCAATTCTGTGATTCTCTGTAGTATAATTTCAGTGTTCATTCTCTAAACAGTTGTTTTTCTATATTTCATCTGATTTTAACAGCGATGATGAATTTTGTCATGTTTACCACTTGTTGCTGGAGAATGTCTGTTAGGCTTCAGCAACACAACACGTAGGAAGTCACCTGCCCTGCCCTACCCTACCTGCAGTAACCAAGTGAAAACTTCAGTGAGAGTACTCCTATAGATTTCACTGTCACTGGCTCAGCCGCCCAAAGTAAGGACACGCAGTTCATGCTTTGTTTCTGGCAATGGAATTTGAGGCTGTGTGGATTAGGATCCAGTCTTGCAGTAACACTCTGGCTAGGCTGTTAGACTTTGCATGCAAGCTTAGAGAGCATCACTGAGGTCTCAGTGTAGTATGTGCTGTGTTTCTATAGCTGTTAACCAGGGACATGCAAATGCATAGTAAGAACTGCATTGCCTTCATGAATGTCCTAACACTAAGGGATGTATTTACTTTATAACCCTACTGAAGTCATCTGCAACATGCTCCTTGTTTAACTGGTCCAGAATTTCATTCCTATTATATTTTAATTTTTGAATGCAATTTATTTAAGTATTCTTTAGCCACATTTTCTTGTCAATAATATACACCACTAGAACTGGAGGTACATTAGGTCTGTCTTATTATGAATATTAGGTAAGTTTAGGCTTGGTGTCTCTGTCGAGGAGTCACAGGGAATGGTAGAGCCCACTTATATGAAAGTATAAAATTATGTTGTTCTATTTTCTGAATGTTTAGAATTCCTCAGGAAGGATTTGCTGTATAATAGAGGATTAGACAAAAATAATGTGCTTAGTCTTAAAGAAGGAAAATGCAATTTATGCCACAGCACTAGTTAGCTCATCAAGTTGAAGATGCTGAATTTATGTGACATATGAGTTCTTGTTGCTGCAACACATTTAAAAGATTATGTTGAAATGGAACAAGATGCCTATTAAAAAAAAATCAGGTTAAACAGGATTTTCAAATGTACATACATTCAGTGCATGTGAGACTTGTTCACAAATAAAAAACGTTTATTTAAAAATATTTCACCCATAGACAATTAAAATTTTTCTTAAAAGATTGAAACAGCTTCCCCATTTTACTACATGCTTTTTATTATTAACTTGCATGGCCAAATGTGTGCAGGCCAGTACTGCTTGTAAAGCCATTGCTTGCTGTAGGATTATACACTTTCAAATTTGGTTGACTTTAAGCAAGATCATCAGTTCAGTCCTGATATACTAGAAATCATATAAGAGTTATGTTTATACTATACCAAGTGTTCTTCTTAAAGCAATAAGTACCTTCTTTCTTGAGGAGTCAGTTTCGTACTACAGTCTGATGTATGAAAAAACCTCAAACATTTGCATATAAATGCTAATGCTGAAATATATTTTCTAAATTGCTATCTCAAATAATTGAGTTTAAGCAGCAGTATGGATGTTCCTTATAAAAAAGAAAAAGAAAAAAAAAGCAACAAAAAGACCAGCAACTACTACCAGCCAAACCATAGAAGCTGTAGTTTTACTATATATTCCAGTACTTAAGCCTGTATAGTTGTACCTCCGGAAAATTCAAAAGCATGAGCTATTGGGGATTGGACTAGATGATCTCCAGAGGTCCCTTCCAACCCCTACAATTCTGTAATTCTGTGATCTGATTTTCATCCTTTGCTGTCAGGAGCCTATCATTAAAGTCTGAACTGACATGCTTGATTATTCTGATGCCTGATCTTTTGTTGCCCTGTAGTTAGAGCTGTTACATGGGAAGAATTAAATGCTTAAATACTGAGTGCTCAGTGCTGAATTCGTCTGCTTTTTGACTAGAGTGTGAGATTTCTTGACTGTACAATGTCATAAATGTACTGGGAAGTTAATTGGACAATCTCTTGTGCTATATTTTACTCTTGAAATGGGTATGTATTTTGTTTTGAATACTTTTACATAACCTGTGGTCAAAAGGTTATAACACCTTAGAAAAGTTGTGAAAAATGGATTTTCTGGCTATGTTACAAACTAAGATTGAGCTGCATGGGTAGACACCATCTGTAGCCTGTGCAGTTCCAGAAGTTGCATCCCTTACAATATGGCAAATCTCACGTTAAGCTGAACAGGAAAAGAGCATGCAGGAGAATTTCAGATAGGAAAATTCATTTGATCATGTTTGATCATCGTAAAACAAATCCACTGTGTAAATCATTTCTATATGTAATCTTACAGTGAGTGGGATTGTTTGGAAAAGAGATTAAATTTAGGCTAAAGTCTAGTGAAAAGAAGATGTTTTAATATAGCACGTTATCCTGCCAAACTCCAACATTGTAAGTGTTCTACTGACATCACTGGAAAAATCTTGCTAATCTGCAGTTTTTATAATCTGAAGAACTGGCTCTGGCAGTGCAGGCATGTGTGCCAGAAGCCCCAGCTGGACTCTTAGTGCAGACACAGTACAGCTCCACACAGGTGTAAGAGGGTTGGAGTGAGGATTTCTGACTTGCAGCAGCACAGACCATAATGTTTCCAGGATTTACATAGCAGTAGTGTCAGTAAGTTACTGTTAAAAGGTCTCTGCTGTGTAAATGAGTGCCAGCACAAGAACTGTCTCTCCCAGGAGAGTCCAGAACAACAGATTGCTTCCTGAACTTCCTGGGGCCCTCTCCATTTCTATGGAATATTCTACAGTGCTTTCCTGCTATATACTCACAAAATACATACAATCAGAAAAGAAAGTCCACGTCCTGATGTCAAACATACCTTAGTGTTCTTCTTCCCTTCCCTGGTTGCAAGGCTTGTGGGTTTGTGGCAGATATTCCAGATATCTGGGACAGACCAGTTTTGAAAGCTAGCCTAATTACTTTGAATATGTCATTTGGGTGCCTAATGACATGAAGGATGCTCTGCGGGACTTCTAGAAGGATGTGGCTTTTGGTGCTGTTAATGTATATATGAGATTTCATACATGACCCAGAGAAGCTGCGACAAGTGGAAGCAAAGCATCCCATGAACAACTTTGGTCTTGGTCATGTTCTGTGGATGTTGAGAGAGCAAGGAATCCAAAACATTCTGTAAGTTTGGGCACTGTATCTGGAGCAGATGTGTACTAATGTTACTATAAAATAGTACACGTATCCTACTTGATGTAGGGCAAAATAAATAGTGCTAGTAGTTCATAATAGAGACACAGGTTATGTTTGCAGACAGAACCCTCTGAGGAAAAAAAAAAAATTAAATACCTGCTGGCTTGTGACCACTTGCTGCTGCTTGAGACCAAGGTGATTGTGAATAAGATCAAAGTAGAGCTGTAATGCCCTGAAGAGTATGAATGGAATTGGCCACAGATTTAGGAGTAAAATAGGGATTGCAAAGATGATTTTACAACACGTATGGATACCAAGCAGGTTTGTAACAAGTGGCTGGTATTGATAAAAACATGGGGAGATTTGCACATCATATGCTATTACATTAAAGAAGAAAAACATACTTGGAAATCATTTAAATTAGGTTATTAAAGTTGGTCTGATCTCCACAAACAGAGAAAAGCTAGAAATTTTAGAATTCAGTTTAAAATAGATAATGAGTTCTGCCAAGAAGCTGTTGGGTCTGACTTTTGAAAGCTCCTTAGACTGGCTTCCATTAAAGTTTCCATGTTATACTTTAGTTCCTACCCTCTGATAGTTCAGTGAGGATTCACATAGAAACTATAGGAGAGATAGGTGAATTTCTAATTCAGAGTATAAGAGAGAATAAAAACATCTCATTTTCTTTCATAATGCTTCCCTCTGTGGTTATATATAACTATATACCATAGAATTTATCATCTCCCATATAGTGAGTGAGAGAACCAAGCTGTCTTTCAGATGACCGAAACACTTAAAGTTGGGACCTATGGGATAAGCATTAACTAACTCCATGGGGAGGAAGTCATTCATTTCTCATTACAACTTCTGTTACAGTGTCCGTTTTGTACATGCTCAAAATTCCAAGTAACAAAGATACAGGTATGCAGAATATGATCATCACAAAAGCAGTCAAAATGAAAATAAAATTGCAAAATGTTACTACTATTCACAATCTTCTCTTCTGATATCCAGTCACTAATAGCCTCTTCCAAAGAAACTTACTTAGATTATAAAACACTTGGAGTCTCACTTGTAATACTTCCCTAGAAGACAGTCTTGAGTATTCTTCTGAAATGCTGAGTGCTTAATAACCTGCCTTGACTGTGAATGCTGTCAAATATTTATGCTTCCTTCCTTCCAATGTTTATTCAGAATGCATTTCTGTACAGCTGGAAAGGTTGTTAGGAGCTGACGACTGGGACTGCAGAATGACAGATATTCTTGAAGGGAAAAAAAAAGAAAACTTTCCATCCAGAAGATGCAGATGTTAATGAAGCCTGTGATGCACAGTGTGAATTAGTGATGAGTAAAGCAGCATCCAGGCAAGATGAAAGACTAAATCATTGTGAAGAGGATTCCTCAGTAAATGAATCCTTTGGAAGGAATGCATCACTTAGCAGCCCAGATTGAACCAACTTGAAACACAGACATAAAAATAATTAAATTATTGACTAAGTAGCTTACAAAGACTAGGCATAGAAGTAAGGAGGATGTTTTGAATGTACAGTACTAACTTCTTAATAATTTCTCATCAGATTGAGTATACTTCAGTGATAAAGTCAGGTGTCTTTTTCATGTAAATCGTTCTGATCAGTTCTAACAGACTGAAGTATTTTAATTAGTGAATAGATAAATAGTGTAGATTATAGTAGTTAAATGCTCTCTAAAATAATACTCTTTAGAAACTCTCATTTTCTTTAGAGAGGCTAAGTCTTCACTCTTAGCAATTATACTTCATAATTCACAGTGCTTCGCATTTTAAAATAGCTGTGCAAACATTATGTAATCTCCCAGCATCCCCCTGAGCCAGATAATGTTGTCTTTCTCATTTTATGGATGGAGAGATCAAGACTCGAACAGTGAGTGTTCTCTTTACACTAACCCAAGGGGCAAAGCAAAAACAGCAACTCCTAGCCACATGATTTCAGCTATCTTATGTTAGTTAAACAGACACTACTTTGCTTTACCATTCATTTTCGTGCAAATACAGGACTGTGTGATCTCATTTCTTCTTCAAACTGTTAAAAAACTCCTCCGATCTGCTTAACAAATTTACTGCACAGTGGTTTTCCAACTGGATCAAAATCCCATTTTCCATTTAGAAAAAGATGACCTTAGAGTCTTATTGTGTATTCCAGCAAACCCCTCTTAAAGAAAAAAAAAGTCTGTATGCAGATGGTTCAGTAAAACTAAGCATGAGACTAGACCAAAATAAGGATCATCTCCGTAGGCCTCGTGCCTTCCCTTTAACCTTCTTGACTTTTGTTCCTTCAAGAAGAATGAGGGTACTGTATTCTTCATTTGTGAAAATAGAAGCTGTACTACCCAGTTCCTAAGATGCTGCCATACAGTGAGTGCATATTCTGTAGAGGCATGTCAAATTCAGACTCTAAATTGCCCTTAAGAAACCAAGAAAGCTCATGCTAAATCACAAAGCTGAGCTTTTCAAATGTGGGGAAACAAAACAAGAGGCCTTACAATATAGGTACCTAGTAGTCAAGAGGGAACTATTTAGAGATGAAAATCCATATGCAAACAGATAAGTGACAAGATAAACAGATTAAAATAGGAGTTATGTCTGAGAACAAGAATAATCTGATTTGAGTACTTATTACGAAGACGATGCTTCTTGCTGCTTTCTGTGGACAGTACAGCTCTGTTTTTTTCTGTCTGCACTATCTATCCCCACAGTGAATAAGTGACACAGCAGCACACCTAATTCTCTCTTCATTGAATGTAGCACTAAGCCTACTAAGTCCATATCAAATAGATGGAAATAAAAATTCAGAGAACAGGAGTATCACATTTTCAAATGGATTTTAGACTTAAGCCCTTAGAATCTTCATTTCATTGTTTGATATGCCAATGTAAAGTCAATCAAGTTGAAGTACTCTTTCTTAAATCATTTTTGATTTTATGTGCATCGGTTGTTTTTCCTTTATATTCACAAGTCTGGAAACAGTAATATGTACTTTTGACTTTGCTTCTTTAAGAAGCAATTGTAAAGTAGTTTAGGAGACTGATTTTCAGTCTAGGCTGTGTACTAGAAGTGATCTGACACATTCTAAACTTTGTTTTGCCATAGAGTTTCACTTGTGTGTTTTTCAGGGGGAATATAGCTCTTCAGTTTAGATTGCAAAAGTGATTGTTAGATACCTTGATCCCATCAAGTGGTTTGGTACATAAGGTGAGACCTTGGTTTTCCAGACAGGCTCCTATGGCCTGTGGTTATACCTTACACATGCAAGACAATAAGTTTTCTATGTGTTGATCTGTATTTGAGTATCCCCTTCTTGAATGTGAGCACGAATAGAGGTTGTATGATTCTGCGTACATCTGACAGTTTAACAGTTGATTAAAAAGCAGACAGATATTTTCTATCTTCTTTTCTTTGATATGCTGATGTTAATATACTGATGCTGTTAAACACTGCAGGACACCTGGTCATTTTCTTCCTAATGCCTGGTCGTTAAGAGGGAATGATTAAATGACTGTTTCATGGTAGACTCTGTTACCTGTCATTTTATAAATTTCAAAATCCATTCTACTAAACTACATTTATGAGTTTAAATCTTAGTTTAATATCCCCTGCAAAGTGTCTCAAAGCCTGAAACAGGAAATTCCAAAAAAAGATTAACATACTTTACAATGCATTATAGGATTGCAGGCACTGTACTGTGCTTCCAAAAAAGGCCTCTGACCTGCATCACTGGTGATGAATAACCAAAAGGTGCAAGGTGGGAGAAGTTCTCTTGTTGTATAAAGAAATAAGTTGCTCCTGGTAAGCCGTTCTGGCCTAGCTGTCAGGAATAAATTAATAAAAGTATATATTTATATATATAAAGCATCAAGAGAAACTGATGGTGAAAATTACAAAAAGAAATTAATGCTTATTGTAGATTCTTGAAATCAGATAAAAACAGATTCTCAACCATAAAAGCCAGGTTTTGGAGGAAAAAATAATAAGCTAAGTCAAAATTCTTTCTTGACCCCAGTAACATTTCATTTTATTTACCTTTCTAACCCAAAATCAAATTTCAAACTGTATACAAATTAGACAGTGGCTGAAAAATTATGCAGTGTGATTGAGATAATGTTTTCTAACAGTTCTGTCTGTACATGAGGTCTGCAACCCTATAAGTCAACTTAGTGCTGGTATCTCTGCAGTCATTTTAGGGAAGCGTGAATGTGTGAATTCTTAAAATGCAACTCCTTGCCATCCAATGAAATGAGATGAATACATTGTGGCCATATTATCCAATATGTTATCGCGTGGATGCAGATGCAATACATCTCCACTGGAATTTGAAGGAGTATGAGTTAGTTTAAAACATAGCTTAGGAACAACAAATGGGAAATCTCAGAGTGTTTGTAACATCTAAAACTTAGATATGAGTTTTTTTTGTTCAGTACAGGAAAGTCAAAGGCTGAAAACCTTCATGAAGCACTTGCATGTTCTTTCTCATGTCCCTTCTTATTTAAATACACTCCTCCTCCCCCATTACATTAAATAGCCTTCACAAGAGAAACAAGAGTGGAAACAGCGGAAACAACAGCTCATACTGCAGTGCTCTGAACTGAAACCTTTCTGAATGCTTCTAGGAGCAGCAGTGGCACTGGCTTCCTCTCATTCTGCAGTTTCCCACTCCCACTGCCTTACACAGCTGGGAAGTGAGACTGCAAATTTCAGAGAAGCATCAAGGCCCAACTTGCATCTTCACTAATTTTACACCATGTTAAAATGTAAATACTCTGTCCATATATACTCCTGAGACAATTAGAGGGTGAAGTCTTTGGGAGCAGGGAGTTCAGTATCTGGACATTCGCTGTGCCAGTCTATCTGTTCGAGCTGTGCATGTATATATAGTATAAGCAATGGTATCAAAGAGAATTTTTGGCTAGGATTTCTGGAGAACTAGTAAATTAAGAGATGGGATTTCACTAGTCCTAAAACGGAAGTATCATAGTAGTTTTTCTACTGTTTGTTTTCATATTATGAAATTGCTTTTTGGCTGCTTTCTTATAGTTTCATTTTTTCTGTCATTCTCTAAAGCTGAGACATTTGATCTGCTGCAGTAGAAAATGTTGACTTTTTCAATGCCCTGCAAAAAACAGTTTTATTTTTCTGCTGTCATATCACTGATTTTCTGATATTGGATATTTCTTTCTGTTAACTAAGAACTTTGTCCTGTAAGAGAGTATTTGTTTAGCTTTTTTTTTTTTTCCCCGATTCTTGATCAGAAAACTCAGGAATTCCAGAATACCTTTGGAATGAGCGATAAAGGAATTTATTTTCACATTTAAATGCAATATTTGTTCCCTTAATTGCATCTCTTCTGGGTAAGAAGTTACTATACTCATCAGTTTCTAAGTATTGTGTCTAAAGTGGCTTATGGATGGTTTTATCTTTTATTATCATCTTTTGCTTTTCAAAGTCTTCAGTGGCTAGTTTTGCTGCAGCTTGTGCTCTGATTTAGACTTTGCTATTATTATTTCTTAGTTAGTACGTTGATAAGAGAACTTGGTTTCTGTGCACACTACAAAAAGCTGTGAGTTTCCACAGTGCCAGACAAGGGATTGCAGTCTCTGCTGCAGCAGGATGTTTTTCAAGAGAGCTCAGTGGGAGCCACCAGCTGTCTGCAGAGGCCTTTGCCAGGCAAGACCTCAAACGTAAGGTAGTGCCTGGGGCATGAGGGCTTCCTGCTCGATCTTTCCTAACAAATACAGTAATTACTGTTTGGGTCCTCTTCTATCCTGGGGAGAGAGGAAAGAGGATCCCCAGGCAGCCTCAGCCTTCCCTGCTGAAATACCAGAGAATAAAACCGTCATCTGGATCTTCCTGGAGGATCCAAAGGAAACTTCTGTTGAAGCTCTCTGTTTTGTAGGTAGCAGACATGGAAGCTAGAAACATAGATATAGACCTTGCAGAAGGAAAGTGAGGACCAAAGGACCTGAGACTGAAGGCTGTGAAGAGAATACCTTCCACCTGCAAAGTCCTTAATGAAAAGTGGACTGGCAACCAAGCTAAGCCAAGTTTCTGGGAGGCATAGTGTCTCTGTTCTTACTTAATATCCCAAGAATGTCTGTTATCTTTTATTTCTGAGGGACAGCCCTTGACACATGGCCCCACCGTCAGCTTACGTTGCCTATAAGGTGTGATAAACTAAGCATATCCTTCCCCATAGTCCAGGCCCTGGCTACCAATGCTGCAAGAAGAGGTCTGAAAGGTTTCTGGCTATTTCTCTTCCACCCTTGAAAGCTCCTGGAAGAATATACCTTTAGAATGGATTACTTGTTTAGTCTTAAAACAAGAATCCAAACCTGCTGCACCTTTTCCCCCACAAATGCTGGCCATATTGGAGAGCGCATGTGTGACCTGCCCCTTTGTTTGAAGGTCTGCTTGGTGCTTCTGCCTCATTTGAAACGTGTGATGCTTGCTACGCATTGCATGCAACACACTTTGGAACCTACTAGGGCTATAGCTATACTACAGCCTCTGTGCCTCTGTGCTCAACCCTGATTTTTCCCACGCCCTCCCTGTGCAAGCTGTATGCTGAATGCAGGATCATGCCACACACACCAGAAGTTCCAAAAAAGTTTGTATATATTTTTTTTTTATTGTGAGAGTAATGTACAGGAGAGGAAAAAAATCAGTGTGAGTTGCCAGCAAAAGGCGATTGTTACTCTCATCACTATAGGTTAGGAGAAAATGAGTTGAGGGGAAAAGGGCTCTCCTGCAAAGCTAAACTCATCCCTGAAAAAACACAGGCACTTGTGTTCTGTGCAGAACATTAAATAAACAAATAAAACCAGGGAGTGCATTACTAGGGATTAATCAAAGCTAAATGGAGCAAAAGGAAGGGAAGAGGAGGAGATGCATTTCCTCACAGACCTCCTCCCTGTCTCAGCCCACCCTGGGGGATACACTGCATGAACATCCCTTCAGCCACAATCACCCTTAGAGCCCAGCCTTGGATAAGCTCACTTACACTTTGGTCATGTTTCCAGAGAAACAAGAGTATCGTTGGACAAATGAACACTGCTGTGCGCCCTTTCAAACTCATTGCTTTATTTTTAAGCTATTTGTTCAATGTACATGGACTGTTTTGGTCTGAGGTGTGTTCATTTCAT
The DNA here is from genome assembly GCA_013399175.1 of Odontophorus gujanensis. Taxonomy (NCBI): domain Eukaryota; kingdom Metazoa; phylum Chordata; class Aves; order Galliformes; family Odontophoridae; genus Odontophorus; species Odontophorus gujanensis. The sequence continues at coordinate 168,299 of VXAB01000920.1, read as the reverse complement.
GCTTAAATAATTCAGCAAACTCTTTTGGTTGTTGTTGCAAATTGTACTGTTACCAAAACTTCACAGAACTCTGCTGTTAATGACCATGTGGGAAACCAAATCTGCTCTGAATGGTCTGCAGTTCATTCTGCTCCATTTATTGAGGTTTCCCATGTTTTTTAGCACAGACCCCATTTCTCTATGCTCTTTTACGTTCCATGTTTAGTCTAGTGCTATTCCTTGCTTGCTGGCAGTTGTAGTGGACAAAAATTCTTGCTTTTATTCTGGCATACATAAGCAGTAAGGATTTCACCTCTGCTACTTTTTGCTTTTAACTCACATTTTAGTTTCTTGGTTGAATCTTCTACTTCTTTCTTTCTTCCCTCACCCCGTTCAGATACAGTAAACTTGTCTATCTCTCAGAGTGGAAAAGATGTACAGGTACCACAGAAGGTACACTGCAGTGGTCACTGCACCACAACATGCTGTTGCTATCATTCACCTCATGCATTACAGTAATCTGCTAGAAGAGGGAATTCAAGTAGTTAAAACAACTAAAAAAATATATATATGTCTGTTTCTTTCAGTTCAGTGATGCCTGTATTTTTAAGGTCCTGGTTTTCACATTTACAAGTCAGCTGAATGTTAATTATTTTCCCAACTAGAACGTTATTTCCCTTGATTGGTATTGCAGACATTTATAGTAATGAACCATTTCTGTGGTTCCAAATGTTAAATTCTGCTCTTAGCACAGGGTTGTCTCTGAAACACAGGGTATAGATGCCCAAACAGATCTAGCTACCTACGTCCATCAACTGAACTAAGTATTCAAGGTATTATTCTGCAAGAATCTTGTGTGATACAAACAAAACTGTTTCCTGCTTTGGTGACTTTTCGTGCACTGGTTTTGTACGTTTCTTTTTCCTCAGTAGCATCAACTCATCACATTAGTAAGGCATATTTGCAATCCAACTGGAAATGATTTTCATGTACACTAAGATTATTTTTCCCTGTAAGAGTAATATTAAAAAGTCTGTAGTGAAAATGAGAATTTTTCACCACTCAAAATGTCTTACAGTGTCAGAATTACAGAAAGAATATATCATGGGCCTTTCATTTTACCTAAAATCATAAAAATAGAACTGTCATTTAGTTTTACAGCTGACAACTTTCAATACTGTTGTAACCATTTTAGCTGAGGTTTTGTCCCACAGTTTGTCCCACTATGGTTGCAGTTACATATGAAATAAATTAAGATTGGTTGAGGCACAGATTATTTTCTGCTGCAAGATAAGATATCCCATTACCCAAATATATATCAGCTTAGATAGGAGACATTGTGCCTATTTATTGAAAAAGCATAACACATTTCTAGAAATTGGAAACCAAGGAACTTTGCTGAAGTCCCAGGTGAATGGACTTAAATAGTAACTAGAGAGAATAATAAAACATCTGCAGAAATACAAAGAAGTTATAAAAGTAATAAACAGGAATATTTTATTGAAAAAAGAAAAAACGCTTACATTTACCAACATACATCTTTTGTTGTATGATACGTAAGAGTGAGTAAAGGAATTGTTCGTTTTATGCTGCTTAAATTCTTTTGGGTTGTTTTTTCAAAGTCTCTCAAAAGTGACCATTAAAACAGTCATGTATGGAAAGGTTTAAAGCTAGATTGCTGCTATAGATTAGAGATTAGTAAAATCTAAAATTCTGGAGCAGCAAAGAATTAACTTTGGAGTGCCTGTAATAAGTCCAGTTATTTGTCTGGATGTGGGAGAGAACATTTGCGAATTAAAATTTGCATATGGCACAGAATTTGTTAGGTTAGCCAAGTGCAGCACTCTTGAGGGACCTATGCAATTTAGGCACTTGGGCCACACAATGGCAGATGGGATTAAATGCTGACAAATACATATTGGATAGGATAATTGGGTTAAAATATGATTACATCAGCTCTCCTAGCTGTTTAATGGCCTCAATTTTAAACACTTCCTTTGAAGTAGCTGGCAAACACCCATTTGTTTTAGTTAGAGAAGACCCAGATTCACTGAAATCTGACTGCAGCCCTATAGCTTGCTTGGGAAAATTGTGCAGATGGCAGACACTGCGGCTGCATTTTCTTTCAATCAGATGCAGAGGTTTTGCGTTACCAATTTCCTGCAGGCTGCTACTATTGTCTTCCTCACCAGTCTCTGGGACACATCCCAGTGGCCTCACTCAACTTTTGCACCCTTAAACTTGTGTTCAGTGGAGTTGTTTGTATGGTGGGGGCTGTGGGATTTGTTGTGCTGCTGAGCCTTGTGCTGGCCACTGTGAGTAATAAGGTCCTGCTGCCTGTTGCATGTCCCCAACGGGCTCTGCAGGGCTGTGCACATACCAACTGATGCACAAAAGGGCCAAATATGCACTGCTCTGTGTGCCACCACAGATCTGCAAGATACACCATATATAAGCTGTGTGATTTAGGGAGCTCATGTCCTCACTCGGTGGAAGGAGATCAAGAAAGCAGTGTTATGCTCATTTCAGTTTTCCTCTCACTCAGGTGTTAGTGATTTGTTTGTCTTTTAGGCTACGTTAATGATGCTGAATGCTGATGAAACCCAAATAGGCCTGGCTGTGGACAATTATTTTGTGTTAATTTGAATGCCATCCCTGTCCACCAAATTGTTGCTGTTGCCTGCTTAAATAAATTCACCAGTTATGAACTCTGATATGCAGTAGTCTTTAAGAGTGTCAGAACAAGCTAGCTATTGAAATATTTGCAACTCAAGAGGATGAACCCTTGACTAACAAACATCCAGGACTTTTCTCCAAAGAATTCAAAATATCTGGCAATGTTAGGATAAATGTAATTTCAGGTAAACTACTATTCATTTGACTAGGCCGTTCATTAGCAGTACTTGCTCTAAGCATCACTTATGCACTAGAATCATCAAAATAAATGATTATTCTCACTATCTCTTTATTCCTGAACTTATCTGTTCTCATTTCATAGCAAAGAACTGTATCTTTCTACTCACGGATGATGTCTCCTTGCTTTGGTTCATTTCACTGATCTGTTCCAGGATATCATATAACCATCTTGATGCAAGTTTTTCCCATAGTTCTCTCAACTCTCCAAAAGCACTTTTTTTCACTAGATTCTTTTTCTACATAAGGTTTGCCACCTGCTCAGCAAGGCTTCCTGCAGTCCCTTGCCAGCTCTCTGATGTCCTCTGGAGGGGCTCTGTCTGGCCATACCCAGCTGTGGCTGAGGACATGAATATTGAACTTTTCATGCTGAGCAGTGTCCCCTCCATCTGCCCACAGGGAAGGACTGGGGTCTCTTGCTGAGGACTCTCAACTTTCTGAAGCTGGCTGCTGAACTGTTCCCACACTTGCCTTCATCTCTTCAGCCCATCCCTAGTTTTCCCTCCCTGCTGTAGTTAGGTGCCTTTCTGCTCACCTCTAGACCTTTCTGAGACTTTACTCTCCCCTATCATTCCTTGAGTTTGTGTTAACCTTGGAGGTCCTTCCCACCCTAGCATTGCTTTGTCCCTCTTTTCTTCCCGAGTCCAGCTGACCCCTCTAAATCCTCTTCCCCTTCAGTTCCCTAACCCCCCCTGTCAGAATATTGGATTTTACCTCCAAGGCTGAGATGTTCTGAGCCAGCTCTGCTCTTCTCTCCTGATGAATCTGGTAATATCAAATGGATGTCTGAGGGAATTAGGAATTTTGCCCATTCCTGAGGGAAGTTGGACCCAGACTTTTACATGAATAATGTCCTTAGTGTTCAAAACTCAACTTGTCGCAGGCTCTGGCTACTCACCAGAACCACCTTCGTTTTCTCTAAAGGCTATTTTAAATCTTTCTAACAATATAATTTTCTTTTCAGGTAAAATGAATGAGTGGCTTTACAAAATATTTCATTTACCTGTTGGGTCTGTGAATAAATAAGATAAAGTAAGGCAGCAGGTAGGTTTGTTTGTGTGTATGAAAAGGGAGTGTAATAACTGCAGAGCTGTTGGGGGTGCAACATCAAGTCACGCAGTCACACTTACCACTAAGAAGAAAGGGACAACTTTGTGTGCTTACCATGATTCAGTGAGACTTTTGAAAGTAGTATATAAAGCCCCATGATTATTGTAATGTCAATTTGTTTTTGTTTCTTTTCAAATTTTATTCTCTGTAGTTAACCAACTGCTATTTTAAGGATGAAAGGACTAAAATATTTGCAGTGTTTACAAATATGCCATGGCTCCCTGGTATTTTAACATCACTACAGTTTTGATTACATGTTCATCACACCACACTTATTCTTGGTTTCTAATTCACTCCATTCAGATTTGAAATAGATTTATCTTGATATGGGTGAAAGAGTTCAGCTGAAATAACTAGTCTGAAATTTCACCCAAACATTTGGGAGGCTTAAACATATCTACAGAAGTTTTTCTTTCTTCAGTTTCTAATTCTTGCTTTAATTGCAGGCAGTATGCATCAGAAAATGCACATTTTCAGCCTAAATTTTAGAGTTATGAGGTAGAGCTAAATATCAAGCCTATTTAAATGAAAAACATAGGCTTTTCATTTCTATGAGGGATGAAATTTGCTTTGACCCAGAAGTTTGGGTCAGAGCAGCTTTGAAGTTTGGATGATTTCAATATTAAAACCAAGTCCATTTCTGGTCTTCTCAATAAATAAATAAATAAATGATTTTACTGAAAGACAGAGAATGTGCTATTAAACATGACTGCTGTTGGTGAGTACAAAAGTGCTAGATTTGTTGTTTTAAAATTTTTACATTTCATTATACCAAAAGCTAAATAAGACTGAGGGAGAATGTCTGTTCTTATTAAAATGGGTCTTTTAGTTACATATAACTTGAGTTGTGATGTAAATAATCCTGAGTGTATCTACAAATCTTGCCCAATCTGTTTTCTGCTTTAGTTGCTCTTGCTGCTGGCATTGCTATATATGAGCAATTACTCATTCTTTTTCATTGACATTTAATGCAATGGACTGTTTTCTTTAAAGGGTTGCTGTCAACCAAGCTTGTATTTCAAAAAGAATTTAAAAAAAATTCTGATCTGACAATGCAGTTCATTACAATGGAAACAGTTTCCAAATATCCCTTTTGGGATCTATCACTTACTTGTTTTCTGTATTTCACAAAGCCCAGACTATGACACTGACTTTTGTCTCCAGCCAGTTTTATTTTCTGATTCACATATCTGCATAATACTGCTGTTAGACTTTTTAGTACTTGAAGTGAGTACTTTTAATAAAAGAAGTAAAAATACCATTTTAAGTTTCAATTAGTATTTTCTATTTCATCCCAAGTTTTTCCAAATCCTCTTGCAGTTTGGGGGCCCCAGACTAGCAGACAGTGTCCCTTTAACAATGGTGGAAGTTTCACAGACTTCCAACTTGGCTCCCGTACAGTTTATTCTCAATATAAATATACCATCTGGGAATGCTTGATTCAATGTTTCCCACATAATTGCTTTCTCATGTCAATTCTCCATTCTTCTACTGTATAAAGTAGCCTCTACTTCACTATTCTGGGGGACAGCAATAGCAGCCACCAGTGCACTAGATACTGATGAAAATATTGGTAGCAGCATGTAAAGTTCAGATTTTGCAGCATTTTTTTGTTTGCAAGATTGGCCACTTTAGGAAATGAAGGAACTAAATACAGGCAGAAAAGTAAAGCAAATTTACTCATTCAGAAAAGGCATTGTAAACAATGAACTTCATGGAATCTAACCTTATTGTAAAAGTAAAGCATGTGTTTAAACGTATTCTTAAGCTGAAACTCTTCACAGATTTTTCCAATAGGATTTTGCTAAATTAATTTTAGAAAGGTTGCAACAAGTTACTGCAGGTAGAAAATAATTTTACTCTGTATTTAAATTTAATGTCTCCTCAGACTGAATTTCTCTTATGCTTTTCTGATGGCTTATTTGTCTCCCAGGTAACTGGAAGTCGATTTTGTCATTGAGGGAGTATAGTGCACAGCAAGCACGGGTTACTCTCCTGTGATCAACAAATAGACAGAGGGTCTGTGAAATTTTAGGATCAGAACAGTTACTTGTTGTTTGGTCATGCCAAGGCAAGACCTCATGCAGGGACAGCTACAAAAGCAAAGGTAGGTCTTAGAAATCTTCTCCAGTTGGATTTTGGCAGTGTCTGAGGATGGAGGTTCTTCTCTCTCTCTGGAGAACCTGCTCCACTGCTTAACTTTCCACAGTGGGAAATTTTTGTTACTGTAAATAGAAATTGCTGCCCAGCACCCTATGGCTGTACGCCTGTGATATGCCTCCACTACTGATGGCTCTCCACAGCTAGTGACCTGATTGCCTGGGAATGGATGAGCTGTTCTGCTGGCCTGGCAGAGCCATTCTGCAGTTTGTGCAGAATACTATCAAAACAAGTATGAACCCATGTATTTCCCTTTCTTATATAATACCTCCCTGACCTTTTCTATTCTATGAGAAATGCGTGCTCTATAATCTGATGGCAGAAAGTGAACAAAACATCAGCATCTTTTCTGTATCGTGCCTATGAAGGCACAATGTGTTCATGCAAGTTTTGATCCAAGTTTTGACTGAAAGTACTGCTTACTATTTAAATGTAAAACTGATATTTGTGTTGAGTCTATTTTTAAAGTAGCCATATATAATTTAGGTGAGCTTCATTATACAGTGTCTATGTTAGTACTAGCCAGCATGGCATAAAACTATTGAACAGTCTTTAAGCCAATATTGGACCCCGTCTAATTGAACGTAGTGCAGGACTAGAGTTTAAGATTTCAGTTAAAATAATATGCATTATTAAGTAATTGCATATTAAATCATCAGTGATGGCTTTTCTCATAAATGATGTCTTCTAAGGACATAAATCCTTTAGGTCTTCAAGAAAATTTTTAAAAATACCCTATACAAATATATCTGCCTCTTTAGGCACCCAAGGATCTTTAAAAATCTGTCAAAAGTAATGTTAGAAACTTTCCAGACTTCCACATTGGTTAACTTCTTTTCTAGAATATGGACAAATTTTGGTATTTATATTTCTTTTGATCAGTAGTATTTAAATAAATACAGATTTTGCATCTAGATGGACCATGACTTTGAAAAGATTCTTAAGATCTTTGGATAGCTGTCAAAAATTGTGTTGATTTATTAATAACTACCACATGGATTAAATATTTCTTTTTAGTCACATTCATATCATGCTTTTATTCTACCTAATTATTATTAATCTAAACATTACTCAACATAAGGAAGCTTAATAAATTCTAGCTCATATCCTGTAGTTTTTTCATTATAATGCAACTGTTTGTCATAGAGGAGAAACATTTCAAATATCCTGATAGAGCTTTCTTTCATAATAAAGCCCTGAAGTGCTTTGGAGTCTGTTGCAAAATCTTTAATCCAATAACAAAAAATAAAAAGTGCTGCTCAACTTCTGTTCACAGAAATAATTGTAAATAAAACAGTAACTTATGTTCACAGAAATAATTTTAACAGTAATTTTTTAATGAGGATAAGGGGATTCTCTGCAGAATTGGGACAGACTGCAAGACATTGTACTGTGATGCAACACATGCAACTTCGTATCTGTATTCCTTCCTTCACATCTAAGAAACAAAAATATATGCATTCTTTTTTATGTGACATAGTGATCATCTTTGGCAGAGAATATTACCATTTTTATGTTTGGACAGTTGACTGAGAATTCTATATCTCAAGTATAGGATGCAAAAAGTCAGGTGAGGAAGGATTCATCAAGCAGTCCGAGCAGAATTATCAGGTGATGGAGCACTGGCTGAACTGCTGGATATTTCATTTTTCTGTTTTATTTTACTATGTAATGACTAATATTTGCAACCTTTTTCAATTTTAGTTAGAATTTTTCTGGAGTGACCTCTTTCTTCCATGTGTACCTCCTCATTCCCCCTTTCTTCTCACTCACTCATTTTGAAATCAATGTTATTTATTCTGCCATCCCAGAGAAAGAGAAACATATATCAGAGGCATAAGTTTGCACTTGGTTGGTGGTAATAAAGTCCTTAAGACCTTGGAAATATTATTATTTGGACTTAAACAAATAGGTTCTAAAGAAGTTTAATTTTGATTTCTGAGTCTCAGTATCTGCTTGATTAACTGAGTTCTGCTGAGAACTCTTAGCATCTCCCATCCTCCTCTCCCTCAGTAAATCAGGAACCATTTAACATGTGGTGTGTGTTTCAGTTGATTCCACAGTCACTGCTTTCAGAAGTCCTGTGATCTCTCTTGTGATAAAGGCATTTGCTCTCATTCCTCTTCAGTAAGTTAGGTACATTTCTTTACCAGTAGCATCTTGATCACTTAGGATGAGTAATCATTCATCCTGAAAGTTCAAATGTCCAGGAAACTGGCCTAAGAAATGCAAAATTTACATTGTGATGTTTTACTCTTCTGTATTTTAGAAATCATTTGCATATCTAACAAATTCATTCAAAAAAAGATGGAATTGTGATGCACATTATTATTCATGGGCTAAATAACCTAATAAGCATTTTTTTCTGAAGAGGTTCTTAGCGATGAAAATAGCCACACCTTATTTTCAGGCCTCTAATTAGAGCTGTTAATGCCTTCTGAACACTTTCTTGAGGCCATAGCAATATCTGCAGTGACACTGAGACATTGGAGATGCAGAGGTGCAGGGGCAAAATGCACTCCACTACAATACCCCTCTTTGAATTTTTACACAGCCCTCTAATTCCCTCATACAACACACAGGAAGCACAAGTTTCCAGGATCTGTGACAATAGCTAATTTTATTTTATTTTTGTTTCTGCATTGGACTTCATCATCTAGCTTAGTAAAGCACATTTTATGATAAGGATCATACTGGTGCTGTTTGTGGGCAACTGCCTTTCCAGTGAGAGCAACCACTAAGAAAATGGACACCTGTGTTCTCATCTGGGAGTCAGCTGTATCCATCACTGCCAGCTCAGCCTCTGGTTCCTCGCCTGTTGTGCCTGAGTGGGCAGTGCATGGCTGCAGCAGGCAGTAGGCACTTAATTGCTATGAGAGGCCACTCCATGGAAAGGCAAGTGTACTGACTTAAGCTGTCTGTCTTTTTTTTTACAGTCATAAACTGTGTGCACCACTCAGAAGAACAAAAGTGGGAGTAAAGACTGACTGGCACATAAAGTTAGTGCAGATGTAGCTGTTTAAATGAAAGGGAAGGGTCTGCTCTATTCCTTTACAAAACTGGGCATAGAGATTGGTTTTTAAGCCAGGTGAGAAAGGATGGTAAGCGTACAGGGACCATTAGGTGAGGGCCTGAACCAGTGATTGAGCACCTGGTGAAGGGGCATGGCCAGCTCTAGGTGCACAGGTGCAAGCAATTTAGCCAGGGTCTGCCCCTCCCAATCCTCACTAAAGGGCTGGCAGCCCGAGGAGAAGCAGCTCTGCTTGGAGATCACCTTTTTTGGGAGTTTTCACTGAGCTCTGATCCTTGGGAAGGGGTAAGTTATTCCTTCTTTGTTACTGGATTGTGATCCATATCTTGCTCAGGTGATCCAAAAACTGGTCAGTGGCAGTTATATTCTTTGTCCCATGCCATACAGTACGTAATCTGAGTAGGTTAGTTTTTCAGAGCATTTTCCATCTGAAGAGGCAATGCTAAGTATGAGGAATTCAGTCTCTCACAGTGACAAGGAACAATTCTTTTTTTTTTCTTTTGCTGTTGTTTTTATTTTATTTCTTTATGTTTTTAAATCTTTGTAGCTGTAAACGTTATCATTGTCCTAGAAGCCTGAATTCTTAGCCTTAAAACTTGCTTACTCCACAGACCACACCTGTTTCCCTTTGCCTCCCAATTAAAGCAGGCATTAACGTGTATTCACTACAGCTGTACAGCATTTATCACTGCTGTACTTCCATTACATGGGAGTGCACAACTTTTCACTTTAATGGTTTTTTTTCTAGTTTCGCTATGACATACATTATCTGTCAGAAAATGACTAGACATTGTATATGGAGTCTTGGAGACACACCAGCTTTTCTTAAGCACAATTTATATTTGTAACCCTTATAAGTAATAACTATGTTCTCTAACAGTGAATTCATTTGAGACAAAGCTGTATTATCAGATACTGCTAGATTTCTTTTACCTGCTGTTCTCAGCCTTCATTTCTTTCTCAAAAAGAAGAGCAGTTTGTCTGCTTAAGCAGCTCCACTATTTTCATCTGCATGTGTGAATGGTTTATTTCTTCCAAAATGTCCTGAAATTCACCAGAAGTATTGTCTGCACTCTCTCTCCTGGTTGTTTCATTATGCTGCAGTAGTGCTACTTTGTTTTTCATTTTTATATCTTGATGGTGAGTTGTTCTGTCCTTGATAATTGTGTGAAGGCAGTTACTGGCTTTTTTTAACCTAGAACCTGATAGTGAGTGAGTAAATGAGATGTTTAATCTCCCCAGTTGTGAATCCTCTCTCTCCTTCAGACAAAGATCTTCCTATTATTCTACTTTGAGGTAATGATCTAAATGGGCAAGTAAAATGAAATTTTATGTTAAATTGGGCCAAAATTTAGCCCTGAAGTAATCTCAGTTGTGTTATACCTGAATTGACCTTATTAGTCCCTGATTAATCTGCTTTGTTATGCCTCAAGAATCGTGGGGGTCTCAGAGCTGCTGGTAATCTCTTCTGCCATATGTGTGGCAATATCTGAACGCAGCAGGATAAATTAAGACTAGTCCCATCCTTGCTTTATTACTTGTAAATCAGCCCATTAATATTATCTGAATGCCGTTTGTTAGGATTAACATAGATATTTGAATCGCTACAGCAGTTACGTCTTAAAAACTGTCTCTTAATGTGAATTTTGAAACATAGAAATAAATGAGTACTGAAAGTTGAAAACCTCTTCAAACTCAAGAAAAGAAGAAAGAATTAGCCTGCCACTAATAAGAAATAACTTGAAACGAGAAAGAAATATTGTCTGCTGCAGTTTATTTAGGTCCCAAAACCCAATCTAAAGATCCAGAATTGGCTTGTGGGGCGCAATACTTCTTGACAAGGCAGCAGAGCTCATAAATTACAACTCAGTTCAAATCAGTATAGTTAATTAATAGTATGGAAGGGTTTCCTTTTTTATTTATTTATTTATTTTGTATGTTTTCCTTGTAAATCAAACAAAATACATATTATAGCACTCCTTGCTGTACTCTGATCTGGCTTGTCTTCTGCACTCTTTGTTTTTCATATAGATTGCAGTCAGTGTCATTTGAGAGATGAGTAAATTTTACGAATTTTCACAGCTTCCTTTTAAGACAACTACAGGATTTCTTTCTAGAAAGATCATGACTGAAGATAAATCATGATCCGCAGTGACTGCCAATGGGCATAGACAAATTAATAAAAATGTCTCAGTGTAAAACTCAGCACCTTCTTTCTCTTGTAAGTCTTTGCCACTGAGTAGTATAAACAATGTGCCTATTATGTGATGAAAACTAAACAGAAAACTTCTATCTGTTAGACAATTAGAACAATTTCATGGCATTAACATTTTTATCTGCCAAGACCCTGCCAAAATTCTTGGTTTTATTGGACATTGCCTAAAAGAGTTTCTGTCACTTTTTATATTAACTATAAACAGAGCTCTGGCCTTGTATGGGTTGATGATCTTCTTTGCCTTTTTAGCTTTGGAGTCATTTACAAGAATGTGGTGTGATAACCACACTGTGACAGCCCAGTTCTGGGAAGGGGACAAAGGTACAAATGGCCTCATTTCAGTAAACAGGCAGCATGGGATTCCACTAGGAAGGAGCCTTGCTGAAGCCCACACTGCTCCCTCTGCCCTTCTACCTGCTGCTAAGCAGGCAGCAAGCAGTCCTGCCTGCTTGCCTAGCTGCTCAGGAGCAGGATAGAAGGGCAGCCTACCTGTGCTGACCTGGAAGCCTCTAGCAAGACTCAGCCAGAGAACCTTGAGGCTGCTGCTGTTGTAGAATAAATATATTTATCTGCTATTATTTAGTCATGTCTAAGCCCGTATGGACAGTATGGGCATAGGTTGGAAGGTCTCATGATTTTAATAAGTCTTTATCTTATGTGTAAGACTTATGTATGTTATCTTATGTAGAAGATATTTTAAAGCAGGTCATGGTGATTGGTTCCTATAGTAGAGTGCCTTTTTTTTTTTTTTCAACCTGTAGTGATTTTCTTAAAGTTCTAACTAGATAGAAAAAGTGTGAAAATATTGCCTGTAAATGAATGAGTCTCTTTGCAGTGGGTCCTTCCTGGTAGAACAGATCCTGCAATTTGGAACAGGCTTCCCAGAGAAGTTGTGAATGCTCCATCCATGAAAGTGCTTGATGGCAGGTTGGAGGGGCATCAGGGCAACCTGATCTAGTGGATGGCAACCAGCCACCACAGGAAGTTGGAGCTTGGTATCTTTAAGGTCCTGTCAAATCCATGCCGTTCTGTGATTTCCCCATACGCTTGGCAACCAGCAAAAGGCATCTTGCTATTAACACTGGCAGTGCTTTGCAATGCAGCAGAACTTTCAGATTTTACTTACTTTTTGTCTGAAAAATAGTAATTTTCCTGTTGGAAAGCTACCAATTTTATGTCAAAATGTTGTAGCTCTTGAAAAAGAGCTTATTTTTGGATGTGTTGTTCTTAAGGGTGACTAAGGAGCAAGATACAGTGCACAATATGCTGGTGTGATGAGGGGATATTCAAATAGAAATAAACGTTAACTAATTATTTCTTACAGAAGAGTATGAAGAATTTTAGTAGCAGGTAATCTCTGACAGTACTAAGCCAGTGTAATCTATTTTAGCTTGTAATATCTCTGAATATCTCACAAATATCATAGCAAGTAAGTTAAGATTTATTTTAAAGTACTTGTGGATTCTTAGCACCAGGCATTTGGCATCGTATTATCCTATAATATGTCAGAGAAGTAATGCTTCCAGAAGAAAAATGGCAGATTGTCAACACCTGATAATAGTAATTAGAGGATGTAGCATTTTTATGGATAGAATTACCAAAGAATAGCATTAATAACCTATGGTGGAGAACACTAAGTATTAAGAGCACAGTACATTAAACTGATATTCTTGTGCTGTTATTAGAACTAGGAATATTATCTTTAAACTCATCTATGACCATCAGATTTGTAGCAAGATGCATTGAGAGCAGGCTCTCTGCAGATACTGAATGATGTCTCCTCTACTTCAGCACAGCAAGCCATAAGTAGAAAAAAGTTTAAGCTATTAAATAGAAAGTGTTGTTGTAATTTGACCTACAGAGAGAAATGTTGTGTGGTTTTTTTCTTTTTTGATAGAAAGAGTGGGTTAATTCAACCAAGAAGGAGGCTAAGGGTAGTCTAATTGCAACCAACCTGAAAGAGTTTAGAAGAAAACAGAGCAGGGCACTTTGTGGTAGTGGCAAATCATGTAACAGGGAGCAAAAGCCAAAAGCTGCAACTTGCGAGGTTTTAGACTGAACATTAGGAAAAGAATTTTCATTAGGAGGGTAAAGGAGCACTGGAGGAGACTGCCCAGAGGTGCTGTGGGATCTCTATCCATGGAAGTTTTCAAGAGGTGATTACACAAAGCTGCGGCTGACCTGATCTGGTGTCATGCTGAACTTTTAAAGGAGTTATATTGGAACTCAAATTGAAAGGGACAGAATTTAAAAATAAACTTCACTGTACAAAAATCTTTCAGCAGTAGGTTTTTTAATGAACTACTTTGGTTGTAGAAATATGACAGCCAAAATAAATACTGGGCAGCCACAAGTGAGGCTTGGAAATTAGTAATGGAGCACCATTAAATCATACCTTAGCATGACCTCTCTCAGACAACTGAGTATCCCATCTTGGGTTGTTTTTCTGATCGTATTTTATTTATCTTGTATAAACCTTTACTAAAAACAAAAGAAAACAAATGAAAGCAAACAAAAAAATTGGATAAAGACAACTTCTTGGGATTTTGTACCAAAACACATGCTGCAAAGTATTTCAGCTTCAGTAAGTTGGTGCTTTTCAATGGTGTTATGAAAACGTCTCGGACATAAATGCCAGTTTTTGAAGTGGGTCTGTTGTCACTCAAGAAATTGACAAAAATTGAGTGTTTGGGATGGACTGTCTCCTGAGAGAGGTGCAAAACATCAGCTTGGGGAAAAATATGTTTGTAAAAACAAAAATTCAGGCAGGATGTTATCTAAGGAGGGTCATTTCTTGCAGAGATTTCATTGTTTTACAGAAAGGAAAAAAAGTTGCTGTGTTTCTATTGTGTTTTTACAGGAGAGATTGCGAGTCCTTTTCTTCTGCTATGCAAAGTTGTTTGGGTGACTGGTAGTATCTGCTCCTGTCTGACAGTTTTTTGTGACTTAGTGTTTTTTTCATACTCAAAGTTTATCTGCAAACCTTCTAATAATATAGGTATCAATCCCAAGGGGCAAGGCTCCTGAGATTAACTGGCTTTGCACTGTTAGATTGAGAGCAAAGATTTATAAGCTCACTATTTTATTCTTCATGTTGAATTCTAAGTTGTGCTTTTACATCTCATCATTTGGTCAGGAAATGAATATGAAAGTACAAGCATAAAGCAGATTATCTCTTGCATCAGAAAGCTTCTATGCAAGTTCTCCTGTGAGCAGTAGATCAGTTTAGGTAGCTAAATTCAGGGATCCCTGCCTGACCTCAGGCTGCTACTTCAGGGGAATGAATATTCACTGTAAGCTCTCCTCATATCTGCCAGCCTTGTGCAGAAGCCTCAGCTGAGTAACAGTTCTGTGTTCAAAGTATGCTTGTCTCCAGCTCTCAGAATGTTAGCTTTCTGAACAATTGAATAGGCAGTGTTTGCTATTGTAGCCATTGCAGAATGCTCCATCTAAAATGTGAGGCAGGAAGGAAAATAAACAATGAACATTTAGAAGCCACTGTTTAAAAAAAATTATTTGCCTTATTTTTTATGATTTATTTAAGTGATTAATACAAATATCAGGGAATGTAAAAGAGAAAAAAGTTAAATCCTTCTGATATTTCTTTCATTCTTCCTAGAAATCCCAACTCAAGAAAGAACAAAATCTTCTATATAATGTAGTATAGAGATCTGTTTTCTCATGCTTTGTCAGTAACAAATTCTTCTGTGACATTTATAAATTGTCTTGCAATATGTTATGTATTTTATGTTCTGCCATCTGAAGGGGCCAAAACAAACAACAACAACAAAACTGGCATCTCTGGTTCATGAGTTCACTTAGGACTCAGGTGAATGTTTTTTGCTATTACAAGTCAAAGTTACCCTTTCAAGGCCCAAGCCAACAGGGTAAGGCACTAGTTTGTTTTTGAACAGAACATCTCAGGATGAAGTGAAAATATACGAGGGCTGCTCTGAAGGTGAGAGCTCCTTTAAAAGTAATGCCTCCAATTTTATTATGTTGGCCCATGAAGTCAGAGGCGGATGTTGGTGGTATGGCAGCAGAGGATTAAATTTCCCGCCAATATTCACTTACATACTGGTGCCATGCGGCACCTGGCAGCGCAGGGGCAGTCTGACAAAATGGTGCCTGACATGGAAGTGTATGAAGCAAAGGTGTGTCACTGAATTCCTCTATGTGGAAACAGTAGCACCCACTGACATTCATGGATGCTTGCTGAATGCTTATGGAGGCCAAACCTGATGTGAGAGCACATCGGGTAGGTGGAGCATTTTGGCAGTGCCAACAGCAACATTGGATCACCTCTACTGGTGCAGATTTTTAGGAGTGTGGCATGCAGGCTCTGGTTCATCACTGGTGAAGATGCACCATTAATGGAGGTGCCTGTGTTGGAAGATATCATTTTTTAGCTGAGTATTTGCTCTTAGTGTTACTGTGTTCTTTGTATCTATTGTAATTTCAGTGGAAATAAATGGGATGCATTGCTTTTGAAGTATTTGTCTTCTTCCCCTCTTTAACACGAACACTGAGGTGCCCTTAGCAGGCAATTTTATTTCTGCATTAAAGTAGCACAGATAAAGTGAAATTAGTTGCCTAGGTGGTGCCTTCAGTGAGCTGTTGAGTAGAATGATTGTAGTATTGGTGTTTGAAGGCCTCTTCTCAAGGTTGAATTTTTAGATGGTTTTTACTGGGAAACTTTTTTATGTATTGAATATTTGAATTAAATTTATTGTTTCTTAATTTTAGAACAAACATTATAACATTTTTTTTCAACAGTCTGTAGTAAGATGAAAGGAATCTATTCTTCTGAATCACCTACTCATTGTTTTTGGAAACCTAGTAAGATTTTAACTGACAGATGGCTTTCAAAAGAAATACTTCTAAGATAAAGATAGATTCTTGTTATTTCCATAAATGTGATGTAAATAAAGGTCAAATGAGAGTCCTATTATACAACATACAGTTGTGTATGTGTGTAAATACACAACTTCAGTTTGGCAGTGTCTGGTAAGGTTTGTTATGTCTTTGCCGTCTGCTGCCATGTGCCTCCTAGTGCACTGGAACCATTTATTAATTATGACATTTTATTCTATAACGAATGCCTGAAATCCATTTTTAATGTCCCTTAGAGAACTTTTGAATTAGTAAAGCTGTAACCAGATTTTCATTGGTGGCTTATAAATTACATTGTAAACTTGTGCATTACAGTGTAGTACCTTTTTTAAAGATTAGAGTAAGTTTGATTTTTGGTTTTTACCTGTCTGTATGTGTCCTAACATTACAGCGTAAGGGGGATCTTTGTCAGTCTTCCTTGGTGCTATCCATTTGGGAAGCCTAAAGTTGATATAATTTGGAATTCTAGAAAGAAAAATCATGTAAGAGAAAGCACTGTGCAGACTTCTCAGGAGTTTTGTGACAGCATACATATGTATATATTTATATGGAGATAGTAATGACAGTCCATTTAGTGAACTTAAACATCTATAGGCTGTGTTTCCATTGGGGTTTATTTGAAGGGGTAAAATTCCAGTTTCTTAGCTCTTTTATAAGACTTGCTGTGAAATCCAGTGAGGCTGTGGTTATTTGTGCTACTTCTTTCACCTACAGACTTGTTGATATTTGTCTTATACATGCTCTAACACTCAACTGCACATAAGAAAATATTATGGATTGACAGTTAATTGAAAAAAAAACAAGATAGGGTTGGCAAATCAGTGCTATTATGCAGACTGGCTAAGGTAGGAGTGTGCTTGCTGCAGTTAGTGCTCTGTTTATTAGATGACTAAAAGAGAAGAAACAGAGTGGTTCTGTGTTTCAGCTGATTACAGTTAAGGAAAAGGTACTTGTGTGACTTTTAAATGTCAATAAATACTAAAATATCACAGAATTAATCTAAAAATAATCGAATCAACTTAGTGTATGTGATAGTTTATTTCCAAATTATAATTAAAATGTTCTATGGATAGCTATTATGTATTAGTATACAGTTCAGGAAAAGATATTGAACTGCTGTACATAAATATTGCTGCAATGGGGAAGCTCAAAAAGTGATTGAAGGACAGTCTGAAAGATTTGATGTACTTTCTACTCTTTCAAATCTCTCAGCTCTTAAAATAGAGATGAAACGCAGGTCACCTACTGTTCTTCTCTATTCTCCTACCACAAGAAGAATGTGTCTCCCTTGTGATACAAAGCCACAGAGGACGTGAATTATTATGCTGAAGAGTTTGAGTTGAAAATATATTTATTAGTCTTTCAAAGAAGTCATGACTTTTTTCAGGAGAGTTATATAGCCAAATTCAGTTCATGACCACAGGCATGACCTCATTTTAAATATTTAATTTAGACTAAAAAGAGAAGACCTCCCATTGTGTACTGAGTTTATGTATTTTAGGACATAAATATAATAGATGCTTTAATCCATTGAAGAGATATGAGCTCTTTTCATCCAAGACATCCCTCCTATGAAAAATGAATAGGCACTGGTTAGTTTTAACCTGGTCTCTACCTCTGGAAAACCAAGTGAAAACACAGTTTTGCAGCATACTTCAAAGGTCAATATATTGAGTTAAATGATTTTTGTCTTCTATTAATGAAGACAACATAAAATGATATTTTTTTTCATGGTTAAAATACAATAAAAATAAGCCCAGATATCTAACAGTAAAATTGATCCATTTTGCCAAATGTATGTGTATTTCAGAGCTTTGACCTTGAAGCTGCTGAACACCCGTATTGCCTTCCTGCAGTGGGAGGTTAGGGAACCCATCATCTTGCAAGATGCAGGATTAGATATTGCAATAATCTGCCACCCCCTCAATATTTACATCCTAATATTTCATCATCCTCCCAAGTCCACAACCTGCTCTAGCGTACAGGGAGACAGATGGCTCATAAGATTACAAGCTATGGAGATTTGGAGCTACAGACAGGTCCCCCGGTATTCTAAGAAAATTAACAATTTATTTAAACAGCTCTGTCAAATGCAATCCTCTTTGCCTCATTTTGTCTCCTGCTGGTGCTGTCTTATGCAGGATTGCCTGCACATAGATTCATTGCTTAGAGATTAATGATGGAAGAAAGAAAAGAAACAGTCACAAGCTCTATGACCTGTGAATGCACTGGACAAGCATGTGAGCATAACAGGAATAACAGAAAAATCACTTTATTTTTGTTATCATCCTAATGAATGGAGTCCCTTTTTTTTTTTTTTTGTGACAGCTGAAACAGACTCTTGCCTGTTGAGCAGCTCTGAAATGAATTAAAGGATTATCTGTATCAGTGTGGTCCCAAGGAGCATCCGACTTCAGATAAGGAGGGCACCAGGCTGACTCACCCAGCAAACCCATAGCTGCTGCTCCTTCCTGCTACTCTGTCCCTTGTGGCCGACAGAGCTACTTGCTGTCCGGTGGAAAGTGAAATACGCAGGAGGCATGCAACCAGTAGGTGGTTGTTTCATTTAGAACGTCTTATGCTTCTTTGACTGCTGAAGCAGGGTGTGGTTTTCTGAGCTGGTGAGTGCAAATAGGCAGCCAAATTGAGTAGGTGGTTGCTTTGAAAAGTGTCTCTGTGTACAGGTGAGGGTCAGTTACAGGACGGAGTGATCAGACATGTGGCTCAGTGTCACAGATGAGAAATGTTTTTTCCCCTTCCACTTCCTTGTCACTGCACTACTACAGAGATCTTTCTCTGACCACTTTGTTATGGGAAGGTTATTCATTTGCTGCCTTATTTACCTCTGTCATTAGATTTAAATAAGCATGCGTGCCAACCAAAGCTCTCAAATTCAGTACATGATAGTTCATTCACCTGGAATGCACTTACTTAACTGTAGAATCTGCTTCCCACCCTGAGGCATGCTGAGAAAGCAGAGCTGTTCCCAAGAGTCTACCCAAGTAAAAGCCTTGTGGTTCATAGTGCAGCACTTTGCTACTCTTCCCTGAATCAAAGCTAGGAATCAGGCAGAGGTGTACTTGCTTACTGGACTCTGTTATTCTGCATGCCTGAAGAACAGGGGTTGATGGTTCAGCAAAAAGGATGAGGCAGCACCTTAGAAATGAGAGACTGCAGTGAGTCACTTCCAAGAGCTGAGCAAGGTGGGGCAGGTCCTTAAGAAATGCGTGCAAAAAAATCAACCCTGTTGGAAAACAAAAACTGGGATATATGCTTTGACAGATCTGCTTACTATGGAACTTCTTTTTGAAGATAGCGCTGATTCTCTTTTACTTAGTAAAATGTGTGGTTTCCATGCTGCTCATTTGTCATATATTTTAACATAGTTTTTCTGAGTGAATGAACAGAACTGAATGTTGTTGTGACTAGAACTGGATTGTTTTTGCTTATCATTGGAAATATTTCACCTGCTATGCACTGGGACTGCGTTTGTCTCTTTCGCAAATGAATTACCAGGGTGTTTCACTGTGCTGTCTTCATCCCATTCCTGGTCCTTTTCATCAGTTATCATTTCAGTTTGAAAGGTTCTCAGCTAACAGTATTATTCCTTTTTTACTTTTCTCCTGTTGAATTTCCGTCTCTTCCTATTAGGTTTATTTCATTATCACCTACAGTTTCCTCCATGATATTTGGACTACCTTCTATGCTTACAGTTAGATCTCCTTGATACCATCATTAAATTTCATTAACATACTTCCATCTTCTCTATGACAACCATTACTGGAAACATGAGACAGCATCTGTTCCCACAGTGGTCCTTGGGGAAGCTCAGCTCCTGGGAAGCCCTGGTCCAGCAGTTCTGTTTTCTGCATAACAAATTCATGCCTCCCTCCTTTAGTTCCATTCCCTTCTTCTCAACTGTACTAATTATTTCTCATGTGGCACCACCCTCAAATACCTTAATCGGAGGGATCTAATCCTTTATAATTCCTTTGTCAAGCAAATCAGATCTGCCAGGTAGTTTGACTTGATACAGTGTATGAGTTCTCTGCTAAACCAATGGAGATTTGTATCTTGTTTCTATGTCTTCATACCTTCATGCTTCTACATTTTTAGTCAGCTCTAAGTCTAGTCCATCTTTCAAATTTATTCTTAAATGTCTACTGATACCTTTACTTTTCTTGTTCTATCTGTATATGGCTGAAAATTCTTTAGTTTTTATCTTAACTCCTTTTGCAATGCTACTAAATTTTGTATATTCTTTGTTTGCTCTTACATCCCCTAGCCTTTAAATATATATATATATATATAGTTTGTCTACTGGACAACGTGATTTCTTTTAATTCTAGTAGTTATCTTCTGCCTCCCTCTTCTTTCCTACCGTAGTCATGAAGACACTCACTGTCCCACAGAAAACAGATATGTCTTCTGCCAAATTAACATTACAGAAGGCAGTTTTCTTCAAGTACTTATGCATGTCCTTTTTCATGTGGTTTTTCACATGCAGTTTGGAAAAACTCCTTCAAAGAAAACTGATCTTACTACAACTTTTCTTTGTTTCTGTTTGTGACGTACTAAGTTTTTCTATTTCTTTACTCATAGTAGAAAACTACCACATTCTTGTGGTACAGATATTAGTATTTGCCATAATAAAAGCTACTTCAGATGAAGTAAATAAAAATTGTCAGCAATTCTATTAGCCTAAGATCTACCAGCATAAATTATTTTATATAAACCTTTCTCAGTAATTGCCCAAATTTATGGCTACTCTGAAGCAAGTGATTAATCATGGTAAATATTTCATTCCTTTGCTGTTTTATATCATGTTTGGTCCTTTGTACTTTTGCAAAGGATGTTGAAATGAAGTTTCCTGCAAACTCACAGTTGTCTGCCTGCTTTTCTTACCAGTGAATTACTGTGTTAGCTGTGAGGTTGTGGAAAGTAAGAGTCTCATTTTAGGCACCCCTCAAAAAAGAAAAAAAACAAAACTCACTGGACTGAGACACTGCACTGTTTTAATTTAGAAAAAGAAAAGAGTCCTAAACTGATCTTTTGAAACCCAAGGAGCAGTCTAGTCCTGGAAGACCAAGAATAGAGGAATAGAGACAGCACTGAGCTTTCTCTATAATGTTTCCTGACAAAGACAGGAGGATCTGGGAATTCTTTATCTACAGTATCAGTAAGTCTTGTACCAGACCATAAGCTTTCTGTGCTTAATTTTTATGTAGTATGGACATCTCCTTTCCATGAGATAACATTAATGTATGTACATGTCTTATGGTCTCCTAAATATCTTTCTTTTTTTAAAATAAGTGGCATTGAAAGATCTTTGCAAAACCAAGGATTTTGCCTTTGACGTTCTCCGTCTCAAAACAGAGAAATCATAGATTTCATGACTCTCTCTATTAGACTGTATAAATAACTTCTTATTTTAATTTATAAGATCCCTCTTTCCCTTAGTTTCTCAGACAACCCTGATTTTTAATTTGGCGGCTCTCAGTGGTCTTTGCAACATGATTCAGTTGTTCAGTGTAACAGCCACCTGCCCACATGAAAACATATCCTTGACTTTTCACAATTGGAAGTTTTTCTTTAAGAAAAACATTGAAAAATCCACAATTAAAACAACAAAAACTAATTACTGTCACAGAATAGATCCCCTTTGTCTCCCCAGTCTATTTCTAAGAAGGAAATGACATGTTCCGGTGCAATAACTGATTGCATTGGAATAACATCTATTGAAAAGATAAGCATTCCTCCATCTTCAGAAGGTCTTCACCATGTAAGAGATGGAGATCAACAGCTATCAACTATGGAACAACAACAACTCCAAATATCACTGAATATCCAAAGATAATGAGTGGATCTTACACATTTCCTACAGAGGTATGTCCTGTTTGTAGGAAAATCTCAGGTAAAAATAAATTGCTTGAAAGTAGAACAAGCAAATGATCCATGAAAGGAGACAAGGAACCTGTATCTCTCCACACCTAGCTGTGCTGTATTCTCAGGCTACAATTTTTTAAAAGCTGTCTGGTGTTTGGGTTCTGGAACTTCACAAGAATAATGGAAAAGAGTTTGGGTTTTCCTTTTTCAAAAAAGGAAAACGCACATAGGATATGTACGTGTCTGTGTTAATCCAAGCCTATCTGTCTCACTTTTCTGTTTTTTGGCTTCCTTCTGCTATTAGTAGTAGCAGCTAAATGTGAGTGATTGGTATTCTGATTTCTGAAGCAGCTGCATACAAAGATTTGCTAGCCTATCATCAGGATTAGCAAACATAGTTCTTGCTATAGTTAATGAAATTGGGTATTAAAAATCACAGAGGGAGTTTTTAAAAAATCATAGGAAGGTCGTTCAGCACTCACCCTGAAGGCTGCTTTGAGCTTAGGGAAGAGTTCCTTAGAGGATATTCAGCAAGTGATGTCCTTATATTCCTGTGGTCCATCCATATGCTGGATGTCAGTTAAGAGTGGGCTACTCGAGGCATTTTACTTTTAATTCTCAGTGCAAGTGTCACTAGTAGACTTCAATACTTTAATTTCAGCATACTATTTTGAGTAGAAAAATCTGAGTACATCTTACTTTTACACTTCAAGATTGTATGGATATAAGTTGCCTAATTATGCTCACATTTTTTGCTATAAATGTATAACAAGTGCCTTTATAAGAATGAAGCTGGTGAAAAGCATGGAAGATTTGGTTCAAGCTTGTAGGTAGCAAAGAGAAATGTGCAAATCCAGCAAGATTGTTTAAGACTAGGAAACTGAGAGAAATGTAATTGGTGACCAGAATCAAAAGGTCAGGTAAGGTCAAATTGGTAGAAATTCCTTAAAGGCACAGGCAACCAGAGAAAATCTTTTTGCCACACCATTTGAAGGAACCGAACTAAGAGTATTGAACACCATGTATGGTACATCGCAGTATGTTTTATGTCTAGCAGTAATATCCAGTAATATTTTGCATGATCCTTACAGAAACAGTGAGTTGTGGGAGAAGGAAGGCAATCTGATAGCACACACATGAGATGATATCCAGTAGTCCTTCTGCAAAGGAAGTCACCATGACATTAATCTGAAACTTACTTGAAACTGCTTTCATAACGTAACTATATAGTTGTGTTTTTTCTTCCAATTTGGAAGATTTGTAATATCCAAATTTCATATTCTTATAATATTATTCCATAAAATATAAGCATGGTATGGAAATTACAAGAAGGGATTATGCACACTTGGCATTCAACATGTCTGGGGCCAATCAGATGGGATGGGATTTGTTCATAGTTATTTTGCCCTTTTGAAGTCTAAAATTTGTGGAAGTCTATTTTAAGTTCTGAGTTGACAAAAAAAAAAAAAGCAGATCTGAAGCAGGACTGTTTCCAGAAAGCCTGGCCCTCCTGTGCTGTTGCTTAGTTAGATCTCCCTTTTCAAAGTGAGTGTTAACTTCATCACCTGTTTTTGGTCTAAGGACATTTTTATCACTTGGTGGAAAATGAGGGGATAACCACAGGAAATATGTCAGTCAGGAATGTGGATGCTTATGGAAGGTAGGAGTTCATATTAAGAATTAGAATATACTGTGCTGAGCTAGGGCTAAGGCAAGGCTGAAGAGGAGGTGTTCGGGTTCCTTCAAGATTTAGGCCATCACCAAAGGGTCAGTGATCAGTGACATAGCAAGAAGGATGAGTAGTAGGTTCTGTAAGCTCCTCTGAGAAGTTAGGGAACCTCCAGTGGAAACACACTGGTAACAATAACCTTAGGATACCTGACCACACCTTATGTGAAAATATTGAAAGCACTGCTAAAATTTTGCATGTGCAGACTGGAATCAGTCTTGCTGATAAGGACCTGTGGACTCCCCACCCTTTCCCTTTCTTTTCAGTTTGGTATCAGTGTGAGTCAGGAATGTAAGAGATTATTGCACAAAGGCATACGAACTTTGACTCCAATGACAACTGCAACAAATTATACTGATTTATGTATGGAAGCTGTTTTATGTAAATATCCATTCCCACATTTCAGTTATTTCATTTGTGCTTCCAAGTGTTCACCCTAAAAATCAAAAGTCTGTTAATGACAAAAAGATCCTGGGATTTGTGGTGGTTTATGTCAGTATTAGTACACTATAGATGTTGTGCTATGGAAAGCATATTTAAAAAAAAAGTTAATGAAAGTGGCAGACTTTAATAATTCATCTCCCCTTGGAACCACAGAGAACTGACATATTTGCTGTAGACATTTTAATAAGGGCATTAGTGATGCTGAACTTTCACCTAATCAAGTTGCTAGAATCTGACTGAGAAACACAGTACAGTTAAGAGAACAAATGTACTGTCTCGATACAGGGCGCAGCCTTATTTATAACAAGAAATCTCTGTGAACGCTGGTTTCAGGAGCCAGAACTAAACAAATGTCAATAGGTTACTCACCTACCTAATATCAGTGTTGCTTTGTACCTGAGCAGTAGGTTTGCAGAACAATATGTGCTGCCTTGCTACTGAGCCCAGATTTCCTGTGAGCACCATTTTTGCTTCTGGAGCCCCAGCCACATTGTAGTTGTCACCTTGCATCCCACCAGGTGCTTAACACGTACCTACACGTTACCTTCTATAAGGTGAGAAACCTGAATGAATCTTAATAAACTTATTGATGCAAGTGTGCAGCGGAGTTGTAATTGTAGCTAAATAGTGGTTCAGAGGGCACTGGCCATGGGCCTGGTGTGTCCATGTCTGCACTGCTCAGGAGGCTGCTAGCCACTCAAGCGAAAAGCATTGTTGCAGTGATTACAGCAAAGGAATAAGAGGATGGAGAGCATATTTCAGTGTAATTATAATAATTCATAACTTGAGGTTGTTCTCCTGTTAAAATCTCAAAAGCAGAATATTTTTACTTTCTTATAAATTATTCACAACCATTTGCTTTGCTTCATGACAAGTAACTTCACTTTTCTTCAGACAGGATTTTCAACCTGGAAGAATGAAAATGTTGACCTAGTTATGCCTAACAAACAAAATGTGAAGAGAACTAAAATTAGAAATCGGTAAAATAGAAATAATAGTTTTTTCTCCATCCTTTAGCTGAATACAAAATTTCTAAAGGTATTTCATTTAGAAAAAGAAGAAAATACACTTAAACTGCTCCAGAAAGGAGAATGTTGCACCTTTTCTTAATCAATAAGATTGGTTTTAAGAATGCCCTAATACATAACATTATCTCAAAAAGTTCTGTGAAGTATGTGTGGTGCCTTGCTGGGCTCTCATGCTCCATCAGTGGCTTCTGTCCTGCAACCCAGAGCCTTGCTCATGTGTGGCACTAGTGGGGATTTCTGATAGACCCTAATGGGCAGTGTGTGGGAATTAATACTTCTCAAGTAAAAATGCATGTGATGTTATTTTCTGACCACTGCAGTACTACATCTGGAACTGGATTTACACACTTCTGGTTTTACACTAAAATCATGACAATGAAAAAATAAAGATTTCAAGGAAAAAATGTCCACTATTTAGCTTATTCAGTGCTAAAGCGTTAGCATGAGATGCTATTTGTGTACCAATTCCATATCCCTTTGAAGGAGTTTCAGTTGTTTAACATAGCTCAAAAAATGGCATAACTTTTAAGAGAGAGAGATGGATATATTCAAAAGTGAGACTTCCTTAAATTCCTGAAGCCATAGTTAAAACATTTAATGGGTAACATTATTAAAAATAAAAAAAGCGAAACAACAGTGAAAGAAAAATGCTAGCACTTAATGTTCCCACTAGGATCAAGGATTTAGGTTTTAGTTACTGCCACTTCTAAGGCACTGGAGATAATAACACTTCATTTAATAGATTAAATAAGAAAATGTTTGTATATTTTATAAATAAAAGAATCCTAGCTTTTTTGTAACTTGCATTGTTGGTTCTTCTAAAGAGTTAAAAGAAACAGGGTGCCAAGCAGCTTCTTGTCTCCGTACTGGAGACAGTCATGATCACAGTCAAGATAAGAAGCAGGGTTATATGGATATATAAAAGCTCTGCAGTCCTAGTTTGTACTTTTTAACTTGGCCAGATACATCTACTTCCTATTTTTCTGCAACCACTATTCACAGTACTTGAAATCTGTGTTAGCTCCCAGTGTGCTCAAACTGCTGTGGAGAGACACCAGAAAAATTAGGATTTTGTTTTCCTCTTTATGCGATATGCTGTACTGCTGTATTTGCTTGTGTACATACATCTCCTTTTCTGCTAAGTACTTCCATAGGGTCACAGGGATTGGAAGGGATCTCTGGAGATCGAGTCCAACTCAGATTTTGGTGAATTTATACTTTTTATAGTAACTTTGAGTGACTTATATCATCTACTTAAAATATCCAAGCAAATATCTTCTGAATTGGGACCACTAGGTAGTTAGATACCTTCCTGCTTGCAATTTAATAGAGAAAGCTATGAAGTGGTCACCACTTCGTGTGTTTCTTCTTTGGTCTTGATACCATACCTAAACTTGGCTGCATTCTTAGGTGTTCAGGAAAGTAGTTGTTGGGCAGCAGGGAGCCATTTCACTTGCAGATGTTTATTTAGTATTTGTCATTTTAACAGTTCAGGAAAGAGAATATTTTCCAACCTCAATTTTTACAAGAATTTCCATTCAGTACAAGCTATCAACACCTTCACCAAGCCAGAAATACAAAGCTGGCCTCATTCATTTTACCTTATAATTTATAATTATGTTTTGGTAACCGCTAATCTCAGCATGTGCAATGGAATCAGTCAAGAGAATCATGTGCACAATTAGTAATGTACAGGGTAGCCCTGAAAATGATTATAGCATCATGGTGCTCATCGTATTTTGGAAACGTAATTTCTCTGCAAAAAAATCTGAGACTTCCAAAGAGAGAGAGCAAGCCAGCTGCATGGCAAGCAGTGATAAGCAGTACTGAAGATCAGGCTGTGCTAATATAGAATACTAAGCTTTTTAGTTGCATTTTAAATCTTAGGAAATAATCTCCAAAATAGGAAGGCCTGAATATCTTCACCAATTAAATGATCGTTACTTGATATTCTCATGGAAGAGAAATTCAAAGGTTTTGATTTGGCATTCTGTTTAGTTTTGGTTTTTGCTTTCATATATTTCTTTCAGTTGTCAACTGCTGTGCTCACACTGTTTCAGATGCTGTGCTTCTCCTGAGAGAAACCTGTGCAAGTTTCCAGAGTGTAAGAGATTACTGCCGCTCAGGGAGCAACATCACAGGCGCAGTGGAGATAAGTGGATTTGTGCCTTAATGATTCCTTTTATTCCATACTCTTCTCCTTTAAACAAATAAAATCTGTGTAAGAAATGACTCTATATAAAATTAAAGCAGGGGAAGAAAGAGTTGAAATAATGTTCAGAAAGTCATTCTAATCTGGGTGCAAGCATAGAAGAGATGTCACTAAATAATGCGTAAATATCCTGAACTTTTACATCCTTTTTAAATGAACCCTTTTTCCTCAGAAAATTCCCTTCATCACTTTGCTTCAGTTGGATTTACAGTGAATGTTTGTGTCATAAGTCATACTCTGTTGACCAAAGGAACAGTTGCTATTGACTGCAGTAAAACGAGATTGAAACTTTTGTTCCTTTTGAAAGAAAAGGAATTGTTACTGTGCAGCAAAGCTGATCAGCTGGGTGAAAGGGACATTTTCTATAACAGGAGGCAATTGGAGGTGAATGTCAGGGAGCCTGAATCTGGGTAGCAGAGCAGCCACCAAGCCTTGACTTCTCAGCATCAGCTCATATTTGGTAGACTTCTGTATTTACTGCTGCACCACTGACTTTCCTTGTTAGTACTATGATTGCTGGTTCAGGGGTCTGCAACACCTACGTGTTGGAGGTGGGACTGCTTACAGGCTTAGTGTTAGCCCCCATTTAAACAATTCACTAATTCAAGCTTCTGATTACAGTTTTTTTCCTGAAGAAAAAAAAAAGTATATTACTTCTGTAGCATGCAGTCAGATCTGCATTTAATCTCACATTGATTGATGTATGCTAACCCCCAACACGTAAAGGAAATGCTTACGTACAAATAACTACCTTTATTTTAGGGATGTGACTTGGCTCAGTAATTCCCCGGGATATTTATTTATAAAAAATTACTTTCAGAACCTTTTAGTGCATTGACCTTGTTTCGGGGTTTAGCTGGGAAGGGGGAGGGCTGGAGTTTTTTCTTAAACGCTGCAGGGGATTTCTGTCAGGTTGCTTTAACACTTCGTCTCAGATTCTTGCCAGGCTTTTGGGCTAAAGAATTTTCAAATGCAGCTAGCCGTCATCACATAGCTCTTGCATTTGTGCAGCAGTATCTGCAGAAGTCTATCAAATATGAGCTGATGCTGAGATGTCAAGGCCTTGGTGGCTGCTCTTAGTTTTATAAATATAAAATTTAATTGGCTTTCACAAGAAAAGAAAACAAGAGAACTTCAGAATAAAGAGACCAGATAAGCATCATAAATGCGTTCATTGCTTTTAGTGAATCAGATGTTGCAATGGATGTTGTAGTGACCAGTCTATGGACTGACTCTGTGCATTATAGCAATTCTCTGTGCGAAGATGTGGAATGTTATCTCCCTCAAGAATGGGAGAGCAGAGAAAAGGATGTGCTGTGCTGCTAAATTTTCCTTTCAAAACCAAAAGGTTTCTTAGCAATGGGTCACCACTTTTAGAAATCACTAAAATACTCTTGCTCTACAAACGCAGAACTTTTAGTCTTCTTTACCCCACTGAGCCATGACCCTAGAAGGTTAGCACTGCAAGGGCTCTTAGCAATACCTTTTGCTTTCTCTTCCTGTGCATTTTCATGCATGTATATACAAAGTGAATGATATGTGATATAAAATGCATGGAAAATGTAAACATATGCTACCTGAACTTCATTCTCCAACTGAAGTATATATTATTTAATATCAGAAGGTACATAGGGATATTTTGGGAAGTTTACTGAATTTAAGCAAGTTTAAGTTTCATACCCCCAAAATAACAATTTACATGCAGACTATAGGTGTCCAACTTTTTGGCTTATCTAGGTCGCACTGAGGAATTGTCTTGGGCTGCGTATAAAATATATAATACAGTTAATGTATAAAAGTAACAAAACTTTTTTTTATTTTATTTGTAGTAAAACATTTTCAAAGGACAACAAACACATAAAACTAGAGGGTTGGACACACATGATCTAGACCATGAGAAGGTCCCACATATCCCTGGGCAGCAATTTTGGATTAAGGAAACTACTGAAATGGCAAATTCCTACTACTTCTTATAGCATAGCAGGTAAAATTGTTATTCTCTCCTGTTAATTCCTGATCTTTGAACTCAGTCCCTTATTCCTCTGCCATTGCTTCTCAGTGTCACCCAGGGCTACACATATGGCAACTGGTCACACAGTCTTACTTGCAGATGGGGCTTAGGCTACATACTCAGCTTTGTGGCATTTCTGTGCTAATCTCTGAAGGCTTTTGGATACACCACTGAGGCAATGCACGTCTAGAATCCCTGCTTGGCCAGACAGAAGTTTGGCTTCCCTGGGGTTAAATCCCAAGAAGATTTCAGTGGTGGCTAAGTTTGATGTAAGCAGGTGGAAGTGTACAGCACTGCAAAATGTAACTGCATTGCCTCTTGGTTTTACTAATGCCTTGAAGAAGGGTTGGGTTATTCTAACTGCAGTGTGATATCTAAGTAGAAGAGATGTTTGGAAAAATCATTCATTTATTATATTTTTTCAGAATAAAGCAATCACATTTTTCTTAGCAGAGAATGGAAAGAAAGCTGTAAATATCACAGCTGTTCCCTGGTAACTAGAAAAAAAAGTCAAATTCAAAGCTTGCCACTTCTGTTCACAGCGGATGACTTAGGAGTCAAAAGAATAAGAGTGTGTACAATCTGGAGAGAATATTACTGGTAAAATCCTGAGGATGCCTCTTAAAATGGGCAATTGCTCACCATGTCAGCTGGAATAATGTTTGTCATGTTGTATGTCTAGATGCAATATGGTGATATATGCAATTTCAGTCACTCCTTCCAAATTGTGAGCTTTATCTGAAATGCTCTCATATCCCAAACTGTCTGCATTTTCATTAAAAGAATAAATGTTCCTGTCATCGTTTCGGTAGGAATACCAACAGGAAATAAGCTACCTCTAAATGAGAAGATGTATTTTATTGTTTGAGAAGCTGGGGAAATATTAGTCAAACATACAACTGCTGGAAGATGGTTTGTTTGGAGTATGGAGTTAGTGCCCTTCTATAGGTTGGCCAAATAGCCTGGGGTTTCTGACAACACACTGGCATCCTGGTGGCTGTGTGATCTCACAAAGAGCATTCACTTATCTGTGCCTCAGTTTCTTCATCAGTAGAACTGCAGTAATCATGTTCTGCTGGCGTTTCCAACTGATAGGCTTGTTATGCCCTGCAAAGCACTCAGAGACCTCCGAGCGGAACAAACTACAGAAGTGCGAAGTATTATTGCTATTAGAAGTCCATTACAGCTCTGCTTTGCTTTGTTTGTACTGGCCCTTTGGTACGTGCAGCCCGTCAGCTCCTAATGTTATCTTGATGCACAAAGCACTTTTTGTGTGAGGTTTGACTCACACTAAAATGCCAGTTAGAATTTTTTCCTCAGGAACTCACTGGAGCTTGGCTTACAGAATCTGAAAATTAAATCAACCAAAATAGGTCAAACACAAAACTATATGTCCTTATGTGTCCTCTTGTCCTCTTTTAGCAGTACAGCGCATAGTTGTTGTTTTCTTGTCTGTAAAGTTTGGGCCTGTTTTGTTCCTCAGCCAGCCTTGGTAATGATGTCTTTGTTACATTTTGAATACCTGCTTTTGAGAGTTTTCTGTTCCTATTAAATAGAGTTTAGAAAGATATGCTCATCTGTTAGTGGTCCAGAAATAACATGCCAAATGCACAAGCAACTGATGCTACTGAATGCGATAGAAAAGTGTACCATTCTGTTACAGTTCGTTGGTAGACTTCATTACAGAGATATTTTTGAGCCTTAAAAAAGGGAACAGTGTATCAGAAATTTAATCAAATGTTGACAGAAGCTGCTGTTTGTGGTTTACTTTTCCCTCATAGCTGGTTCTTTAGGAATTATTCCTGTTCACATAATCCTTTAAGTTAATGTGTTTATTCTGTACCTGGTTTATAATTTCTATTCATTCATATGTCAAGTGGCTGAAGGTGCTGCTTAAATTAGTATTTCCTTCAGTATTATGCCTTTCTGAATTGGTTGTTCGTTACAGTCATAATGCAGTGAATAAATGTGTTAATATTTGAAGTGGGAAGGGAGGTAAAAAGGGAAGCTGTCTGCTCCAGTCACGGCCCAGCTTTCTGGTTATAACTTATTATAATTTATTTAAACTCAATCAATACTTAATCTGGAGTTTAAATTCTGCTAAAGATCTGTGGCATAGCTAAAAGCAGCTGATGCCAAAGAAAAAAATTTCTTCAGGCTGTGATTCTGATGAATTTGTAATGCGCTCTAAGGGTGATGCGTTGACCTAAATTCACAGAAGCGCTGCATTTCATATTTGTTATTGTGAAAGGTGTCCTACCAACACTTTTGTTCTGCAGAACGCTGTAAACCTGTGTGGGAAAGGTGACCAAATGCAGAGGAAGGAGCTGCCCCCCTCCCCTAGGGAGGGGTGGAATGGGATGGAGCACTGCCCTAGCCTTGCCGGCCCTGTGCCACAGGCTGGGTGGTGGCTCACTGTAACCCCAGGATTCAAGGCAGAAATTAATTCAGCACTGCAAAAATCTGGCAAATGTTTGAAGCCAGCAGTGAGGGCAGGCTTCCTGAGAGGTGTGTGTTTGTGGTGACAATTTGGATTTATTTTGCTGGCGGAGTGAAAGATATTGTTACGGCAGGAAGAAGACAGTTGTGCTGAAAACTGCTTCTCCTTTTCAGTATTTTTTTTTCCCCTTCTAGCCCTTCTGGGGAAATAGATTTCAATCTCTGTAGGGTTTGGTTTTCTCTGTATAGCTCTTTAAACTCCCCCAGGCACAGCCATCTTAGGGCAGGGTCCATGGGCAGCTCCTACCAGTGCTGTGGGGATGTGCACATGCCATTCTCTTGTAAGGATCAGGCAACTTCATATTTCCCAGTGCATTTTGGCAAGCTTTTTCTCAGCATTGTCCAACAGCTTTTCATAGTAAGTGAATGACTTCCCAGTGACCTGAGCTCTCTTCCAAGCCTCCTTTGTCACCCTGACAGCTTGTAGTCATGTTTTTCTGATTCTATGCAAAGCTATACATTTTACCAGATTTGTAACTGCAGGAAACTTAGTTTTTCTAAAAATTAAAAAAAAAAAAAGGATGAATAAGGAAAATGTATAGTGAATGAAGGCTGACAGTCATCCCTACCTTTTTTACAACATGGTATGATATCCCTTGTGAAAAAGGAGAATAAATCCATACTCCCTCCTAATTGACACGTGAACACTTGCTAAAAATTGTTTCCCTAGGCAGTCTGTAAGGCAGAACTCAAACCCACACCATTCATCCCCAGGCTCTCACCTGTACACTTTTGGGGCATCACATCTGACATTGTACCAGCATGTTTCTTCTCGCTCTATTTTGTGCGCACCTCTGCCCATATTGCTACTGTAATCAAATTCCTGTTGTGGTTTATGCCAGAATAAATGTGGGGTAGCATAAATCCTCAGGCTTGGAAGGCATTAGCCTGCCTTTATTGTAGCACAATTGACATCTGTACCTGGCACCATGACCTCATTCCACCCTAGCACAGCGGCATCCAGAGCTGTGCCGCATTGGAAGAGCAGAGCCACATGCTGCTTGCTGAGGTTTGTTCCTCTGGGCTGGCCCTAAGGATGAGAACAGCATGTGAACACAACTTCTCAGCAGGAGCAACTATTAGTTTCAGCTTTAACCTTTACTTAAAAGCGTGAAGCTGCTGAACAAAAAATGCAAATACTTACTGTTCAAACTCATGCCTAACTCAGAGAGCTGGGCTCCTAGAACCAACTGTGAATTTCAGTCTATCAGGAAGAAAGCTTATTTTCAACTTCAGTTTTTCTTCTAGCTATAATACTCAAAGGGAGTACTTCAAGGTTCAGATACAGGACTTAGGATACATTTACCTGCTGAAAAAGTGGAGTGGAGGTCTTGAACCCTTCCCGCTCCCCAAGGTGGCAACTTGAAACTATCAATACAACAACAGATCATGAGTGATCATTGGCAGAGTCATATCCAAAGCCTATATCCACTTTCATAGTGTTTTGCAGTAGGAACTCCTGCAGTTAAATATCTGGAAAAATAAGTTAAACTGAGGAAAAAAAGTAGATGTTCCAAAAAAGGACTAAAGCTGTATCTCATTCCGCATCATGATGATCTGACCAAATCTCCCCAGCGTCTCTTTAATGTTTATGTTTCATGTAAAGACTGGATTTTTTTAATAATTAGTTAGTATTTTTATTAGAGTTCATGATTTGTTTTACTTTCAGTTGGGGAGATGGAAAAAAACCACCATTCATCATAATTCTTTGATATTTCTATTATGGCCAGTAGAAAAAGGGGCTTCTGCTAGTTCATGTTCAGCTTGAAAGAAAGGTGTATTCCTTTCCCCACAGCATCCCAAATGGAAGACTTGATGGATGGATGAGATAAAAAGGGGTATAGATAGTGAGATAGAGGCTGACACAACAAAAAAAAGGGGAGTAGTTTTTTCACTAATCTACAGTGGTAATTGTACTTTGATTACATGCACAATCACGTTTAGGTGCCAGTTTTCTTTCCATGTAACAAAAGAGGTGACTTTCAAGAGAATAATTTGAAGGAAGTTGTGGTGGATGATTGTGAGTGGTGGTTTTTTTTTTAATTCAGAATTTTTTTTTTACCAGATCAACAGACCAATTTCTGTCCATTGCTCACAAAGCTGTACAGTTTCATTTTGTTTGTTTTTTCTTCCCACTGTGCCATGAAAAAACTTTGGCTTCGGTTTCTACTACTCCTTCCCCTACTCTCCTTCCTTCAGTTGTGCTCTCTCCATCTAGGCAAAGACCAAACAGAGTACAGTGTTTGAAAATCCTATCATTTTCCATTTTTTCTTGTTTTTTCCTTAGTTATATTTTCTGAATAGAAATTGTTCAAGTAAATGTAACACAGTAAATTATCTTAAATTACTTCTTACAGTCCAGACTAGTATTATAACATGAAAATTGTTACTTGGAGTCTACCGCACCCCTGGCTGCTGCAGACCTATGTCTCCAGGCTGGGGAGAAACAGATCACAGTACTTATCCAGCAGAGCCTGCAGGCCAATCCACAATGTGGAAAGTGGAGTTCATATAAAGGAGGTCTCTTATCCTTTCCTCTCAATCCTGCTAGATACAGCAAAGCTGTCACAACGGTCAAATATAATTAAAATGGTGATCCGCCACTGAAGAGTAGGCCAATGTCTATGTGGAAACCAGATGAAAAATTATTCAAGCCAAAAACATTAAATCTCAGCTCATCTGTGGTTACTATAAAACAGCCATCCTGTTTCTTTGATCTATGATGAATCTGAATGTGCGTTAATAAGACATATATGTTGGGCATCAGCATCGTCCTCTGTGCAAGGGTAAACACTGCATTTGTCTCTGTAAAATATACTTCAGGAGTTGGGAAGAAAGTGGAGATTCATTATTTTTGCAGTTGTAGAAGACATTTAGCAGCTGTGTTTATACTGGCAGACAATTTGGATATTAGGTGGCAGGACAGAGAACTGCAGATGCACAATATCGTGCAGACATTGTGCATTTACAGCACATTTCCAGGGAAACATGTTATTTTATATTTCCCTTGGTGTCATTAATCACGTTTCGTGATGTATCTCGCTATTTCAACTCATTCCCCTAGATTCATTCATTTTTTTGGCCTGTTTATTTAATAGTTATTGAGCTCCATTTCAACAAATTCCATCTTAACTACAGATAATAGAGTTCCTTTTGCTTCAGGGGAGAAAATTAAGATGGCCCTGTACTGATTTCAGAAACTACCTGTAATAATCAGCATGTCTACTACATCTGAAAGATATTTTGTTTGCTTTTGGTCAGAAAAATGTTTATGCAACTTAAAAATTACACTCATTTCCTGTAAGTAAAAATATGATTCTTATCTTGAACTATAAAGGAAAACAGCTGCACTTCACTCTGTTCTTGAAGTTCTCTAATCTCTCTGGAGGCTTTGTTTTGATTTTACAGGTGAGTCCCTCAGACTGTAGCAGTGATGATGGCTAGTCATTGGCAGAAACATGCTGAGAAGCAGTTGGGAATCCCCTGCTATGGAGCTGCAGCCTGAGGAACTTTAGTGTGTAAGAAGTAATTCAGGCCTTCAAGAGAGGCAAAACCTCTTTTGTTGTTTTTGTTGTTGTTTTGTTTTGTTTTTTAGTTTTTGTTTGGGGTTTTTTTTTTGCATTACTTTTACATTCAAGTAATGCGCATGTACTCAAGTACATTTCAGCATGTAAGTTCTATGGAATAAGGAGTGCAATCTACCTTACCCTGGCAGGGTCCCTGGTGGCACTGAGCTCCTCCTGCAGCTCCCAGCCCTGTGAGGACAGTTCTGACACATCTCTGGCTGGTGGAGGACAGTATTTGTTTCCGCTACACCTGACCCTATTCTGCTGGAGAGGAGCTGGTAAGGGACATAAGGCAGGTGCCAAACTTTTGGTTCCTACTGGCAGAAGGGCTCAGTGTGCCCAGGGCTGTCTGGATGGTGGGCAGCTCCCTGCAGGACTCAGATGGGAGCAACAGCCCTGCCAGGCACACTGTTGCCATGCTAAGCATGTCTTTCTGTTGGTAAACAAAGAGGAGGAGTTTGACAGTTCTCTAAAGAGAAGTGAACCCCAAGTACTCACTACATGAGGAATTGATGGCCGTGTGTAGGGGATGGATTACTCAAGATGGCATGATCAGCAGATGGTTTGCAGAAACCACAAGCTCTGCCCAGAGCTCCTTCTTGTGACTGGATTAGAATGCTAAATATAACCAGGCTGTATTTTTCCTAGGGATAAATTAAAAGCAGAGAGAAAATTGAATTCTGTTTATATTATATGTGGCTTAGCCACACCTAAGGAAATGCAACCTACTTTTACCCATTCTGTTTTAGAGGATGGCTGTAAGGAGGTTCTGTCCACTTCACTGAAAGTGGCAAATCAGTGTGTGCTGGGGAGTACTGATCCTGAGGTACTGTAAGCTGTGTGGGGGAGTGGGCCCTGCACATTTGAGCTGGGGCGATTTAAGGCTGCATTCAGAGCTCTTCAGAATACTGAAGTCTCAAAAAGACATTTACTCTCAGAAGGTCATAGGGTTTGGATTGGGGATGAGAGGACTCTGGTGATCATATTTTTATTTCTAGAAACTAATAATATATATAAGTATTCTCAAAGATTGAGTGTCCTATGAAAGTACATTGGAAGCTGGTGGCGGAACTGGAAAATTAATACAGTTCTGGGGAACTTGATGGAAGTGCTTTAGTCTAAAAGTCATTTATACAAAGAAAATAAAATGTCATTATTGTTCATTCTTTTTTGGACCCCATAATTTTGCCTTCTCTAAAATGCTTACTCTTTCCCTTGATGCTTTCTACATCCCTCTCTCTTCCTCAGGCACCCAGGTAGAGCTTTCTCACATGGCGATGGTTGTACAGCTAATGTTTATCCCAACTTAGTGGAATCTGTCTTTAAGCAAGTAAGACTGGTGGCAAGACTGGGAGTGCAATCCTGCTGGCATAATCTCTGGTAGGAATTTTTTTGTATACAATATAATTTAGTGAGGTGTTCTTCACTTCAAAATGTCTCGTACAAGTGTAAATAAAACAGATTAATGAGTTGAGCATTAAAAGTTCTGTCAATATGAGCTGTAATTCCCACTGCCTTCAGACATAGATCTCTCTTCTCAATCCCTTTTCTTTCCTCTTACTTTCTAACCTTTGTACTTAGAAAGCACATATCTTGGTACTGCTGATAGCTCAACAGTGTGTTTCTAATTGTCCCTGGCCCCCAGTGTGGTCACTGGTGCAAAGCTGTCACTGTTATTCAGCTGAGCAGCTTATGAGGGTTTTTAGGGAAAGCAAACAGGTCTGCCTGTCTCCCTTGCTGTGTCTTTGCCACCCCCTGTTCCACTGGCTCCCTTTCTGCAGAGCTGCTACTGGCAATGCTGTGTTGGGGCACTAGTGTCACATGGAGGCTGCTGCTCTGCTGCCAGCCATGCAGGCCTCCTTTATTTTGGATGTGCTGTCAGAGAGCCATTCCTTGCATGGATAGCTCAGGCAAGTCATCATGCCTCTCAGAAACAGTAAATTAAATTTCTTAAAGGGCCTAACTGAATGATCACTGAACACCACACCTGGAATCATTTAAATTCTAGCATTGCTAGGCATGTGTTTTATTTATCCTTTTAAAACAAATCTAGGAAGTGGTTAGGTTAATGCATACAACCTTAGCCTAAAGGATAAACAGCCAAACCAATAAATAGAACGTTCTGGCTCCTGCCTATTCCTGTCTATACATGCAATCATCTATAGCACCTGTATACTCTCTAGTGGATATTTTATGACCAACACATTTAAGTGTAGAGAAATAGAATTGCTGGTCAAGTGCAATGTCTTTAAGTGAATTTTCCCCTAGGAACCAAAGCATTTAGCTGATGATTGTCAGTTCATGACAAACATGCTTTTCTTTTTAATTGTGGATTTGAAATATTGTATTTGTCTAGTTGTTTGAAATTTAATTAATGTGAGGTCTTAGCTTAATACAAGGGACTTTCTGTGCTTAAAGTGTAAGCATGCATTAAGGTGGGCTTTAAGGGGAAAGATGGAAGAGAAAGAAAGAGAGCAGCTTCAGTATCCATCTTCATGTCAGCTATTCTCATAGGCACTAGTTGCCAAAGTCTTCAAGAAGAGACAGTAGCAATGGTGCCCAAAAGGTGGTCAGGCTAAAGAAACAGGCTGGCAGCCATTATGCTGCAGCAGCCTGCAAAGGCTGCAGAGCAAATGCCTGCTTTGGCCCCATGGCTATTGACTTCCCTTTACTTCCCTTTTAGTCAGATAAAAAGGGAACTTCAAATGCCTACTTCCAGCCACTTCAAGGCTTATCTAGGCAGCAGAAAAATAAGAAACAAGTGTTTCTTTCCCTGTCCCATGCAAATGCAAGCTATCAAGAGAGGACAAGGAGGAGACAGAGTTGTAGCTTTAGTCTATTTTACATGAACTAAGAGATCAGACCTGGAATAATAAAGAGGAAACTTTCCTTCCTCTTCCCTGAAAACACAAATATTTTCTTTTTGCATGATTCTCTCAGAACAATATATGGACTCTGTCGTTTTGTATGCTTGAAAGGCGCAGAAACAAAAATGTGAATTTTGCACTTAACAAAAATCAACGCACATCTTTCTGACAGGCACTGTTCCAGTTTTGAGATGTGAAATTGTATATATTCATTACTTCATAATAGGGCACAAATAGGCTCTTTGGTATTTTTCATCCAGGGTTCAGAAAGTGACAGTGATGCTGTATTGCTGAAATTACAATGCTTATCCCTCCAATTTGCTGCTGTTATTTCCATAAGTAACTCCTCTATGTACAGAGATGTATGTGTAACCTCTAGTGAGTAATATGGCAGAACCAGTCCCTCTTCATAGTCAAAAGAAATCATGGATTGTGTTATGTTTTTAATTGCCTTTCGGGGATGTGACCCAAATATCTTCAATTGCAAGTTATGTATAATATCTGTTATTTTTTCATATTATTTCATATATTGTGCAATATAAAGGAATCAGTATAAAATGACTTTCAGTAGCTTAGGGGAATGCTACTAGGTCTGATAGAGAATGATTGAAGGTGATAAATTTGATAAAAGCTGAATTTTGAGCACTGCAGTGACCCAAATGTGAGGAAAGCAGAAGGAATCCCACCGGACAGCCATTTGGCCAAGCCCATTTTCCCCTCACCATGTGTAAGCTGCCTCTATGGAGGCCAAGGAAGAAGCAGGCAGTGGAAAGGCGACTGGCTTTGGTGACCATCTGACTGGATTCATTTTCCGTCCCTGCCTGAGAAAGTCATTTAGGGGACATCTGTGGCACAGTGCTATTCTGCGTTTAGTGTTACTACTAAAAGCAGCTGCACTCACTGCAAGTAGCAGCAGATAGCTTCTTTGACAGCCTTTCCATCCTCTGTCTGGGAAGGGAAGCGCAACATCTCCTTTCCATCACCCTGCTTGTATGCAGTCTTCTGTCTGAGCATATTGGTACTAACAGCAGACCAAGCTCATGGGTCCAGTCTTTGACACCTCTTGGCAGTTTGGTTTTGCTCCAGGAACAAATGGTACTAGACTTATTCTTTCTTGGTTGACATAGGCAGTGAGTATGCTCTTGGTTTGCTCATGGGCGATGACTTCTGCTCACCTGTGGAGCCAGTGAGCTGTTCATCTACCAATTAAACCCACACCTGACTGCAGCATGCTGGGACTTTAAGAATCCCCTTCATGAGAATGACCAGATCCTTGTATGTGTTGTAACCCTGTAAAATGAAACAGCATCC
Organism: Odontophorus gujanensis; assembly: GCA_013399175.1. Classification (NCBI taxonomy): domain Eukaryota; kingdom Metazoa; phylum Chordata; class Aves; order Galliformes; family Odontophoridae; genus Odontophorus; species Odontophorus gujanensis. The sequence goes on along the minus strand of VXAB01000920.1, from coordinate 128,445 downwards.
AGTCACAATTTTCTTGCTATGTAGTTATAATGAGTAGGACAAAGACTTGCCTTGATTAATATATGAAATTCAATTTAATATTAATTCTGTTGTAATATTTAATTCCAGAAGCATATCTAGAAGCAAATACTAATGCATTAGATTATTTGAAATGTTTCAGCTATTTTTATTAAACATACTAGAATAACTGTGAAGTATTAATCTTTGAACTTTGTTCACCTATCCATAAAAATTGATAATTTATTGCTGGATGTTACTTTATTATGAAACTTGCACTCACGTATTCCAAACTAAATCATCTTCATACCCCTAGCAGCATATTTGGTAGAAAAGTATTAAATATTTTTTTATCAGTCAGATCAGCTACAGTAATGAGCTCTATCTAACCCAGCCATAAAAAGGCCTGCTCAAGAGTTTACGTAGTGATCTGTTTTCCCACCAGGCCCAAACTGATGAAACATCTGAATGCTGTAGCTCCAAATGAATTGGGGAAAACCCCTGGCACAACAAACAAAACAAACTAACAAAAACAAAACAAAACAAAACAAAAAAAAAAAACCCACACCATTTGGACATGTCAAAACATGCCCAGTGCAAATACTGGAATTGCAATACAAATGCTAGGAGGTTTTGAACACCTACTAAGAGGAAGAAGTATCTTCATATGTAGGAAAACCTATGCAAGACAAAACAAACACAGTCCCTTTAACCCTCTGGAGGAAAAGTTTACAATTCTGGCTTCTGATAAAACTGGAAGGGATTGGCCTTTTGTCTTTTCAAGCTGTGAGGTTTTGTCCTCTGCGTTGGTTCTTATGATTTTCTTATTTAAATACTGAGTGGGACTTACAGGAAGGAAACTGAGACAGATGGGAGCAAACAAGAAGGAACATGACTCTAGGGTTGACTGTTTGGCATTCAAACGGGCATTCACCTGCAGAGAGGAAAGGAAGGAGGAGAAAACGGTTATATTCTGGTCTCTCTTTCAAAGAATATCTGTCTCTTATTGTAAAATGCTGCTAGATAAAAAGAAAACAGAAATACTTTAAGCCTTTAAACTTAAAAATAGAGCTGGTCATGAGGGGTATGTGGCTTGGTCACATTAAGTCTCAGGCTAATTTTCATCATACCTGACTTAATAATTAAGATATATCTGTTTAAACCTTCACAGCTTCTGCCTGATCAGCATTCAAAATACTTCACTGGGATCTTTAAAAACTGCACAGATCCATGACAGAATGCAGTCGCCATGGACTTACTCATGCAATCAACTTCCAGTTATTTAACTAGTGCTTTTGCAATCACATCCTTTAACAATACAAACAGCAAATCATAGCTTCATTTAATAAAACTAACTTCAGTTACTCAATCCTAAAGTCCCCTTAAAAAAGCATCAAATATTAAAAACAAGAATATGCCTAAATGATGTCATTATTGTCAATGTCTAATTCTGAGTAAAGGACAGAACTTACAATACGTATGTTAAAATACAACAGTAAAAAGCTCATTTAAATAATTTTACAATGCTCCTATTATTCTTTTCCTTCCAATTAAGTCATAGGCTCACAAATACCAAACCTCATAAGTTAAAATTTAAACAAGCCTTTAATAACAAAAACAGAAAGAGCCTAGTGTTTTATCCATCATCCTTTAGCAGATAATGAGTGTATCTAAAATATATTGTATTAAAGCATATTAATATATCCCCCCATTAATAACCTTATGCCTTGCAAATTAACTCAGCCTTGTTTCCTGTCATCCCTACTCTTCATTGTTTAAGACCTGATGCTCGCACCAAACAATGTTGTGTTTGCCTACAAAGACCTGAGTGGTTTTTTCTATAGCAAGATGTATGATTATTTTGTTATCTGTTTGATGCAGTAGGTTTATTTCTTTGTTGACAGCCCCACAAAGGCATTCATGAGACAGTGTACAGGTTGTAAACTGTAGTTCTTTGTGTCTTCCCAAACTGCTTGAAGGTACTTGTGCCAGTTTTACCTTTCTTTGATTAGATGCCACATCTCTGGTCAACCATAGTGCTCAGCCAGAATCTGCCCTTTGTTTTATGTCTTGTGTGTATGTTTTGTTTGTTCCTGAATCAAAAATATTACCATTTTGCATTAGCCACTTAGTAGGCCAACTGCTTGTGTGGGAGCCACGCTGAAGTGCCAGTCCAGGATTAAGGAGGGGGAGATGGAGCATCAGAGAACACGAGGGGTCATGATCCTGGAAAGACATGTTTCAAAGGAGGCACAAAGGACAGGGCTGAGTCAAGGTGAGCATGGTGTGCTGGGTACTGCCTCATTAACACTAATGACATGAAAATATCTTAGAGAAAACACAAGCCACCCGTCCATTGTTTCCATCAGCCGGGTGGAATTTTGCCTTAGGGCGTGAGCGCGCTCCCCCATCCTGGCAGACACCGCCGGTGTGCATGGGGAGCGGTGGCGATTGAGCCTTGCATGTCTGACAGCTAGTGATCCCAGAGTGACAGATCTTGACTTCCCCTTCTCTGCTATCCATCCTCCACCGTTAGCTATTCATGTGAGCTCCCAATTAGGCTGTGAAAGATAAGAGCATTAATTGATGAAGTCATATTCCTTAGTACCTGACAAAAACATTGTTTTTCTTTCATTTTTCAGGTAGATATTCCGCATTTTACGCTGTGCATTATTTCTTCCATGTTGAAAATAGGTAAGAGTGGATAATGACAGTACTGCTGATATGGATTCTCAGTTTTCTTTTTGATTTAGAAGCTTTATTTCAGGATATTAAAACATTTACCTTAGTTCTGCATTTTGAGGTATTTCCCCAATAAGATATCGTTCACCTGAAGTAACGTGCTTTAATAAATTCCCTAGCAGGACCAAACAGGCAACTCCTAGCTTTACTTGCAATGATTAAGGATGGGAGTCATGCTGTGAAAGAGTGACTAAGTGCTGTTATTCAGAGCTGACAATTTTCCTGGAAGATAGATCTGATAAATCCCCAGCAAGCATTTCAGTAAAATCATGCAATTTTAGAAGATTAGTATATTTTCTTAAATACACGTATATAAAAGGTTTTCTAAAAGTGCATATCTGCAAATCTATAGGACTCTTAAAGGAATTCTAAAAAAGGAAACTCAGGAATGCCTACCTGACTGTCCCAGAGGACTGCCATCCAGAGGTGTATCCTACAGCAGCACAAGCATTTCATCTTCTGGATTTGTGGAGACATGTAGGATTTGTTGATGCTGAAGGCAGGAAGAAGTCAAGGGGGAAAAAAAGAATTCTGGGAGGTAAGCAACAGACAATATTCTTCCTAGACAGGTTGATGCCAGATGAAGCCTCAAGTTTGTCTTACTCTTGTAAGTCATTACTGTAGCCATTATACCTAATAGTTTTTATGATCTTGAAGAACCATCTCACTTGTGTAAATTAATTGCACAATATTTTGCAGTCGTTTTGCTGATACAGGTTAATAGACCCTGAGTAGGATAGAGGTATAACTAATAAAAATGAGAGTTACAGTATAATTGCGGACTGGATAGCCACAGGCCTTATGAAACTGTAAGAAAACAGAAGTACTTTAAATAGGTGTAAAGTATCTTATGTGATTTTAAATATTTGCAGTTTGTTATTTTTTGTAGCCATTAAAATGGCTTGCCTAAAACAAGCCATTTGGAACTCACTCTTCTGTGGCTGCATGACTGAGTGGAAGTATAGCTAGCTGGTCTTCTGCTGAGAGAGGATTTGGTCCTCTTTATTTCCCTCCCACCTTTTCACATTCTTTTATCAAGAAAATGAATCTGTCTCCCATATAACAAACTTGGTCAGGGCCAGCTGGTGGCCCACATCTTGAATTCAGCATCTGAGATGCTTCTACTGAGCCTGCATCTTTTCTTGGGGGAGGCAATGAGCAGTTGTTCAGGAAATAAAAGATCCCAGGTTATGTTCTAGAAAGTGAAAGAGAGGGTTTCCTACCCTGAGCATGAAGGTGAGAGCAGTGACGTAGCTACACACTGATCTGTGCCTGCTGCTCTTGGGAGGATGGTCAGGAAATCGCCCTCAATCCCAGCTGGCCAAATAGTAGAGCTATCCCATGGGGCTGCTAAGTGAAGACTGTCCAAACTCACCTTTTCTAATCATCCCACCCCAATCTTTACTTGTTTTTTCTTACTTAAAAAAAAAAAAAATATATATATATATATATAATCAGGCAAAAATAGATATACTATCGTGAGGTTGTTCCAGTAGCATATTCTCCAAAGATCTTCTCTTTCTTTGTTTTGAATAATGGAGAAAGTTATGACCTAATTGCTTATTCCAATGGTAGGTTATGTTCTGTGCTGAACGCACCCTTTTAGCAATAGCTTCTGTTTAACTCACTACTGCTGGCTCTTAAAAACTGGTTTAAAAGGAACAAACTTGTTTATTGCTTTCACCTCAAGTAATCAAACCAACTGAAAATTCATAATGAATAGAGACTTTTGGTTTTGTCCTCCATGCTAATACAGCTGAATTGATGTTTTCCATCGTTTCTAACCCCCATCTGATTTTTTTCTGACTAGTGTAATTTTCTTTGTATTTTCCATAATGTACTGTTGTACCAAAACAACTTTTTTCCAGTGGTGTTTCTGTTATTCCAATTCTAGGCAAAGTCATGTACTTCTGAAAATTCATACTACAGCAGGACAGCTTTGTTTCAGGCTGCCCTTTGAAAGATACTGTAATGCTTGCAAGTTCTGAGCCTGAATGTTTCCATTTTCCTGCTAAGCACTGCACACAATTCCAGAGATGCCTGGAGTTCTTGGGCACTGCAATTTCATTGCTCTAAGTTCTGCTTCCTTTGCCACATTTTGAAGTGGCAAAATAACTTCTTGCATGAAACATAATATTCAGTTTGATCTGTGTTCCTCTTATTCAAGCTTAAGAAATCCTAAATCTGCCATTTCCTTTTTTTCCTGTCATTTGGTTCATTATGTTGCTGTGTATATAACTGACTCATCAGTCCTCCAGATCTGAATTGTACTCTTTAATATGTGTGTTTGTATCTGCATGAGAAATATTTTGAAAACTGTCTGGAAAACACAGAAGCACAGTAGCTCTAGAAAAATAATTTTAGGAGATCCAAGGAAGATATCAAGAAGCAAATCAGCTGCTTTTGAATTTTATTTTTCTCAAACTCTTAATCTTTGTGCTTGGAAATTTATGCTGCATTCAGGATATCTTTTTGGGAGAAACAGCATGTGTAATTGTGACAGGATCATTGCCAGATTTAAAAATAACCCCACCAGCAGCAAAATGCTATCCCTTGCAGTTATCTCTGTAATCTCCCTTCCCCAGCATTCCTTGTATATTTTCAGTTATCATCTTTCACAATTAAATAGTTATAAAATGAATTCTAGGAGAACTTAATGTGATTCTGAGTGCAGCAAAAACCATGTGGTGTGTATCACATACACAGCTTGCTGAACTAAGGAAAGAAATTATCAAGTTAGTAATGTGGAAGCTTTCCACAGTCTCCTTACGTGACCTTGAGCTAGGCCATGAATGTTTGAGGTCAGAGGGAACACAAATATTCATTTATGCGTGACTCATTCTGAATACTCCACTAGACAAATTTTAAAATAATTCTAGTTAACCAGCACTGAAAGCATTTTGGACATTGAATGGTAATGTTCTACATGCTGGTTTGGCAAAATAGTTTTTTCCAATGTTTTCCTTACTGGGAAACAAAAGCTTTGATCAGACTGCCCCCTACAGAAAGCAGAGCAGTGCTTTTTTTAGTGCTATGGTTTATCAGAGATAAAGGAGGATTCAGAGCAAGCATGTCACAACACTGAATTCACCTATAGCTTCCAAAAAAAAAGCAAAAATTAGACTAATAACTATTTTTCAAAATATTTTAAGTTCCTATTTTTGGAGGTGTGTGTAAATATTTATTCTCCTCAGGAAATGTCCTTAAAATGCTGCTCTTCCACTCCTTCTAAATTAAGAGCAGGCTGTGGAAGCACAGGCCGTGTTTTCTCTATTGCTGCAATTCTGTACGCTCCTTTTCATTCCCTTTTTTTTTTTTTATGAGAATCAGTTCTTCAGACAGAGCCTGAACATGTATTCACTAAATGACAAGCACTTCAGAATACTTCTGTGTAGTCTTGGGAAGCTCACGTTTTAAGTTTTCTTCTTATTACTTGGTAAAAAAAGCACTTGTCAATGACTTCCATGTTGAGAGGATTCTTCTCCTTCCCCCAGTGTTTAAACTGTCTCCCAGTGGGTCTGTGTATGGCAGAGGAAGGATTCCTATCACATTTCATACAACTAGAAGTAAAGGTTTTAATTGAGCTTTCACAAGATGTTGTTTTCAACATTCAGATACATCTAGACATTAGAAAGTAGGTCACTCCAAAAATAATGCCTCCTATTTATTTCCGTGGAAACTACAAATGATACAAACAACACAGTAACACTATTTGTGAGAGCAAATTCTCAGCTACAAAATGCTACTTTCAACACAGTCACCACCAGGAGCTGTGCATTTTCACCACTGATGAATAGGAGCCTGCAAGCCACACTCATAACAATCTGCAGCAGCAGAGGCAGCCCACAATTGCTGTCACCATTGCTGAAATGTAGCATTCATTGCCTTACTGTGCTCACATCCACTGTTTGGTGTCCAGAAATGTTCAGCTAGTGTCAATGAATGTCAGTGGGTTCCATTTTTTCCCCTCAGAGGAATTCAGTGACACACTTTTGCTTCATACACACATCTGTGTCAGACAACATTCTGTCAATCTGCCCCTCTGCTGCCATCTGTAACACAGCAACAACACATAAATATATTGGTGGGAAGGTTCATCTTCTAAATGCCATATCACCAACATCTGTCTCTGGCATTGTAGGCCAACATAATAAAGTAGGAAGCATTATTTTCATAAATAGTGCAACTTAGTGAAATGCAAGTTTGAATTTTGGTTAGAACGAGCAAGACAAGCAGCCAGCATTATGAGTTCTGGTATGAGTATGGGCTAAGGTTTCACCTGTTCATTTGATAGAACTCTGACAGGGCTATTAAAAACTTGAGTGTTAGCTCCAAAATCTTCTTGTCCTCAGACTGCATTGAGCAAAGGTTTTCCATTTGACAACGATGATTGAGGAAACAGCATAGAACTGCAAGTTTTTTGCATGAGTATCAATAAATCTGTGATAGAGAAAGCATGCAATTTCTAATGGTAGACCCTTTTTTTCTGGTAAGCTGGAAACGCTGTTGTCTGAAAATTTTGCATTTAAAGGACGGTAAATAATAACAAAAAAGAAGCTAGGTTTGGAGAAAAGTGCAAAATGAGACCCTGTTCTCTCCGCCTGTCAGTGCTTTCCCCAGAGACAGTCTGGCGTTTATGACATTCCCTGCAGTTCCAAGTCCTGCCAGATGAATAGCAGCAGCAAGTTTCTCAGAGATCACTGCCTTTCCTACTTTTTTTTGGCTGTATAGTTTCTAAGGCATGCCAGATCCTGGCTTCACATAAGATACTTCCTAAAAAGAGTCAGAGAAAACATTAAGTATTTTCATTATGAATTTGGAACCCTTGAATATTTTGAGAAACTAAATTATTCAGTTAGATTCTTTATTTATTGAGGAAGGGGAAGGCTGTTTCTTTCCCACAAAAAAGGAAATACTCCATGATTAAATCCCAGATCCCACAGTTAGGTGACCTATTTTTAGACAGACCATAAACCAAATGGATACTGTCATTAGTCCCTTTCTGCTTTGTGAGTTTGTTTGGATCTGGAAAGAAACAACCCAGAAGTGTTAGTGCTTGTTCTCGAACTAAACATCCATTATCTTTCAGCATCCATTATGAAGAGAGGAACTCAAACTAAGTATGACCAGTGTCTCAGATCTTGATGATCATAATCATTTCCAGATTTTAAAAGCAAAAATGATTCTCACTAGGTAACTTGGTAAAACTGAAGATCCAAAATGAAACATGAGAAAACATCACCAAACTGAAGCCTGCTGGAGGTTCGCGGCGGTTTTTTAGTCCTAATTAAGGGGGACTTTCTGAGAAGAGCTGCACAAGTGCAGTCCCCATTCAAAGAAGTCATAGCTGAGGGTATTTGGCAATACAAGACTCCAATTAATATGTATAATTCGAATGACTGTGATTGAATAATAATGATTATTTTTCCTACTTGCACTTTGGTTATGAGACACCTTAACATTTTTTATGATACTCCATAAGGTTTTGAACTACATTTATAATGATAAATGATCTTTTAGCTTAAATATTGAATCTACAGATTGCTCAAAAATCTGGCTGAATATGTAATACTGTGGGATTTAACCTAAAAAAATTCCAACATTTTTAAAGACAAGTGTGGCTGCTTGATTTTTAACTCCTTTGAAACACTGCCTCATTTCTTTTTATTTTCACAATTATTTTCATGTTATAGTTCTAGGCATGGGCCCATTATTCCACCTATGCTCCTTAATGGTAGAGAAAGATTTGTTTTAGAAGAAGTGACATAAGAAGGTAGTAAAAAGAAAGGAAGGTCAAGTTTTAATGTAATGTATGGAAGGCATTAGTCCTCCAGTAAATGTAAGATATTATGTCAATGGAAACAGAGTCAAAGGGCCTCATTACTTTTGGTCTCCTAGATAGATTTGCTGCAGATTTCTTTTACCGTATTCCCACGTTGTGTAACTATCATAAGGTTTGTTTTATTGGAATCTTGCTTTATAAAGGATATATTCTGCAGAAATTGATTTTTTTCCATCTTTCAGTTTAAAAGTGTTTCTTGGAATCTCCAGAGGCTGTCTGTGTGAAAGTCTAAATTCTTGCTTCTCTTTGTGGTCAGGCTTGTAGTTACAATGTGATAACAACAAGAAAATAATTGTCTTTTTTTAATACCTGCAAATACTTTTTTTTCTTTCATTTCTTCTGGGAAGGCTGAATAAATATGTCATTTTTAAGGGAGTTAAGTGGAAAAGTTTTGTAATGGGGTGCTATGTTGCGAAATGTGGCTTAATGGGTTATTTCCACTCAAAAACACAGGTTTTACATATCTTTCAGATAGGCACTAACAAATAATTTTGATATGTGCAAAAGCTGCAGAAATGATCCTCACAACTTAACTCATGACATAACTTTTATACTATCACGATGAATCTTAACAGTTGTTACATTAGATAATTATTACAATTAACTAATTTATCAGGATAGTTCTTTTATGTTGATGTCTTTTGGTACTGGTTATGTCCAAAATACATATAAATTCTTGAAGAAATATTATAGGGAGGCTTCCTTCACTGATGCCTTTCAAGGATTCATTGTTTGCTTAAATGCTTTGAGATTGATGCATCTAAGTACTTTTACATTTCTGACCATATCTCTGGAATAAGAGACTACACTAAAAAAGAAAAATAAAAAAATGCAATGAGTTAAAAATACCTTAAACATGAAAAGAAACTTTATTTTTGACTAGGAACGTTTTTCATTAGCATCAGAATGACCCGTGTCTCATGTGTGTACTTCCCTCATTTTCCCTTCTCTAAACACTCAAAGATTTCAACTAAATGACATGTCATTTTCTGAAATTCAAGTTAAGTAATATATAAATAGATTTATATTTATCTTGTAAATTAGAGTTATAATCTTGGCAGCAAAAGTTAAGGAGCTGGCTGGTGAAAAGTAAAAAAAAACAGCTTCTTCCTTCCCTTGTTTTGTCCTAGCTCCTTCCTTCCCTTGCCAACAATCACAACTCTTTCTTCAAAGGGAACACGCAGTCAGAGAAAGCCTGACTTTTCAGTTTCTCTTTTGCATTAAGCACACTGAAGCAAATTGAGCAGTGCAACTCCAAGCACTTATTTCCTAGGGTCCTAAGGAAGCTTCTAAGATGTTGTCTATGACATGTGCCAACATGGTTTCTTAAATTACACCTCCACTACTCTTAAGTAAAAGAGAAAACATTTGTTACAAAGTCTTTTTCTCAGCACTGTAAATCTGAAATACCAAAATACCTAGTTTCATTTTGCAAAACCAGAGGACGCCCTGGCCCAGCTAAAAAGATTATGTTGCATGGATACAGATGAACTCTTACAGACATATGACCATCTAATACAGCTGCACAGTGTCAGACTTCTGGCTCAAAACTCTCCTTGAAATATAGGGCAAGCCTACCTTTTGTTTGGTTGCCAAATGGTCAGAAATTCACAGATAATTATGGTAGGGTGAGGCATTACCATGGAATGTAGCAGGATGACTGACCTGTCTAATACACAATCAGAGATGATGTTTCAGATTTTTTCCTTCCTCGTACATACCACACAGGTATGAACTTGGTCCTCATGGACATATTCCACAGGCGTAAATCACAGAAGGTTTCACAGGACAGGGGCATGGACTGATTTTTCTAGGAAAGTGTGCCACATCATATGACTTTGTTTTGCGTAACTTTTACTGTTGATTAAAGTCAGCCTTCTTTCTTATTACATAACTGCTGTTTTGTCTTAGCTTAAGCCATCACCCTTGAAAGTATGTTGCTAACTGAATTAAGTAGAAAAGAAAGGTGAGGAATAAGCATATAGTATTTGCAAAAATGGATAATTGATCAGCAAGGTATTTTTTTCCGGTGTGTGCATTTTATTTTTTAAATTTTACTCATTTCTGATTATTGAGTATCTGAACTGCAGGCATTATGCAGAATTGCAGATTCATTCGGCAAACAGATGATTGCTGGTTAAAATATGTACATGAGATTCCTTCTCCTTTACAATAAATTTTTCTCTCCAAAGGTTTTTTCCCTTCCATCTGAGACAGTGTATCTTTTATTCTTCTCATTGGTCACAAGTATAAGAAAACAACGATGTCTTAAGCTATGTCTTCTATGAAATTTCTTCCTTTCCTGTTTTTCATACCAACATAAACCTCTGACAATGCCAATTTGGATCATAAATGTAATGGAAGTTGGACTTCTACTGAAAGTAAAGAATAGCACTTCCTAAAAACCTGAGAATGTGCAAGCATGCATGCCTGTCAGCTGACCATGCTCTCATTCCCTGACGTGAAGGAAGGGATCTGGCAATGCTTCTTCTCAAGAGATACCTAAAGACGAGGCAAAGAGGGAAAAATTGCAGTAGAAATGTGTGAGATAACAAGAGGGAGTAAATGGAAAGTCAGATTATTACATTTTCTAATTCTCTGACTGCTTGCAGACAGCACTACACAGCATGCCAGGAAAATGTGATTGCTAGCCCTAATTAATCAAGTATTTGAGAGGAATTATGATTATATAACCAGTCAGAGTCTAAAAGACCACATTTCTTTCAACTCTGCAGCAGAGATGGGCTGGTTAAGCAATAATAATTAATATAATCTGTTTAAAAAAGCAATGTTCATCCACAAGTGTCTTTTACATTAGACAAAGAAGGTTTGCAATAGCCTTTGTAAGCTTTGGTTCTACAAGCACAGGACACAGAATAAATAGTAAACAACTGTACTCAGTATTTACACATTGGAAAGCCAAAGCAGAAAAAGGTGAAGCTGGACATAATTAAAAATCTTGAAGACCATTCCAGAAAAAAAAGATACAAATTTGGGATTATTATTTGTGTTCTAGTAATGCTCAGAAATTCTACTCCTGAGACAGCACCCCCATCAAGAACACATTAGAAATATGTGCAACTTCATGTGATGTGTAGAGCAAGCAAGTAGTTCTGAGTGCGCTTAAATAAAGGTCCTTGAAATTCTGAATCTGAGAGGCCAGCTAACAGTAGGTAGCTATTTTACCTCTCAATCCTGATTCATTTTATTCTCCTCTGACTGGATACTATGACATACAGCATATGACATATGGTTTGCTTAAATTAGGCAGGCACTCAGAACTTTGTTCCTTCGTTTCAGCAAGTAAAGCCAGGTTGTCTATTAATAGGAAAAGCCCTGGAAGAATTTGTATGCAGCAGTCAGTCTCTGCATGAGGGAAATGAAAGCTATGACACAATAGGGAATAAAATGAATTTCTTGAGTGTTACAGTCAGAACCACTATAACCTAATACCGTTCCAAGCAAAGTGTAGAAGTGCTTTTATATCTGCATGTTTAGAAGGAGGCATGCTAGTGACCTGATGTATGTGTTATCCAGCATGCAGACTTTCCAGAGTGATCTCCAAGTTGTAATGGACAACCTCTTTCCTGCCAGCAGAGCCCAGAGAGGAATAAACCAGGACCACCAGCTAAGTCATTGCGTAATATGCTGTGGATATGAGCCTTGAATGCCCTCAGGTATTGTGTTTCAATGAAATGCTTTAGCCAAGAAAAGGAAAGAAATGCATATAAAAAGGATGTTAAGTATATAATTTTCTTCTTTTAGAGAACTAAGATTTTTACAAGAATATCACAGAAGAATCTTATGAGAAATATCCAACAAAATGTCCACTTTCAAGTTTCCAAAAATAATTAAAAATTATTAAACTAATTGTAAGCTATAAAATTGACTATATGATGATTATTATGCAAGAATTAATGTATATGTAAAATATCATATAGCTCAGTTGATTATTGCAATATCTGTTCCCATGGTTTTGACAAATTCAATTTTTCAGGGATGATTCTATACTGCATACCACTGCAGAGATCATTTTCCTAGCCCATCACTTTGACTGTCAAATATAAAACTCTTTTTCTATCTGATGTAAGCAGCTTGTCTTCACTTTCAAAGCCATTCATAGCTTCCCCTCATCCTACCTATCATCTCTCATTCAGGATCAAGAAACCACTTCTTTCACTGATTAGCCCATGATGCCAGCCTCCTCCATCTACTTCTTAAACTTTCAGTCACTCCATTTCCAGCTTTATCCTATGCCATGCCTTACACGTGGGAAGAGCTCCTTTAGGAGTCTGCAAAGCTACCTTGTTATCTTTCTTCTAACCCCATCTCTAAGGTTTCCCTGCCATCATGTCTTCAAAAGAAGTTTCAGAGTTTGGATTGTATTTATCTAGTTATAATGAGCAGCTCCCCCCACCCAAAATAAATAAATAAATAAAATTCTGGATCAAATTTGAATGGATCACTTCCAAAGATAAGAAGGGTAGTATTTCCTACTGAGATGCAGCACTGTTGTTTCTGTATGGTTTCTAGAGCCTTGTTTTCAAATACACTGTCTTCCTGTTTTAGGGGGGACAAAATATTTCTGCTTGAAAACAGGATAGAATGAATTTAAGGGTGATCTGTCTGGATTATGGGAGCAATTGAGGTAGTCACTGACATTTCTGAAATAAGAAGATGCTCCAGGGATGATTTGGCCTTTTCCTTCATGTGGCATTTGATTGACAAGAAAATATAAGATCTGTATCGGCTAAGAGAAATAGTGATCCTGTTACTGGGCACAGACATTAGAAATATCCCTTATTTACGAGGAAAGATTGGATAGGCAATTTTAGTTATGGTTACCAGTTTTAGGGGGATTTGGGAACACAGGGTATGGTCTCTGTTTTGCTCAATTTCTCTTGTGGAATGAATGAGTAGTTATGGGCACTGTTCTAATTGCACTGGGCTATCATCTTAGCTGAGTACATTTTTCTTTTAAGCAAATAAATCTGTAGTCTTGAACATTTTTGTGTGTTGTGTCACTTTCTATTTTCATCCACAGTGGCAGTGACTCAGGACCATATCATTCTTTTGCAGGAATTACCTACAAATGAAACTGGAAACTCCATGGCATCTGTGTCATCCTTCCCTCCAGATGGTGCCTCCAAATCTCTTCTGAAATGTCTTGTGCAGAGCAGAGTAAGTACTTCTTGTCTTGCTATAAGAGGCTCTAATTTTTGTGCAGACTTACATTCATGATGCTTGAGAAAGGTGCCTGTCTCCTTCACTTTGCCATGCTGCCCTCCTGGTGTATCAGGGCCCTGTCATGGGTCCTGCAGATGTGGGAGACCACAGTTTCCTCAAACTTCTCACTTCACCTCTGCTTTTCTTGGGCCTCTTCTGTGTAACCATCAGGGTTCTCATCTCCCAGTCTGTCAGAGATTATAACTGCGGAAGTATCAGCGTGATGCTCAATGGCTCTGCAGGAGGATGCAACAGAAAAATTCAGAACTCTGTTTATTGCAGAGCACTTTTTGAGCTCGCATTTCGACTACAATCTTCAAACACATCTTAGAATTTTCAAGTGATTTAAATGCCTTAAAGAGAATAATGTCTAGAACCAGTTTGGGAATCTTTAGCTTTGGAAATAACCATTCTTAAACTTTTTTACTTCCATTATTTGTCAGAAGTAGATCTTAGAAAGTCAGGCTGAAAATTCTCCAAGGCACCAAATAGTGCAAGACATGATCACGTTCAGAATTTCAGTCTAAAAACACCCACAGAGTTGAGCAGATGTCCCAGAATAAAAAGTAAAATCACTCCCAGACTGAGCTTTTTTTTGCCAGGTTTCAGCAGAAAACTATTTTTTTGTAGGCAAGCTGTAAATCTCTGAAAATAAGAGTTTATGTGGAAATGCTGATACAGCCTTAGTTATAGCACTGGTAATGGCTATAGCACTCAACAATGATTTGACTCTGAAGGCCATTAATCCCAAAGAAAACTTTCTTGGAAGAAGTTGAACTTTGGAGGTCAAAGAGATCTCAGAGGAAGCTGGACTGAAAACTGAGAAAAGCTGCTTTTGTCCATGTAAATCAATTGTTATTGTTTTCCTGTCTGAGAACATTTTAATGCAAAGACTTAAGGATTTACAAACAGGAAATGGGAGAACTTCAAAAGGTCTTGTAAGAAGTAGTGATTTATAACGTTATTTTTTCAGATAGTGCTATTTTAAAATCTTCTGAAGCCATGCTGATTGGTTAACTGAAGAAAGAACTGCGTAATTCACTCATGTCCTGGTTTTAAGCTTACAGGCAATTTTATTCCATAGAAGAGTAATTGCAAATTCTATTTTGCAAGAACTAACTGTCATGTTTCAGCCGACTTTGCAGTGATTAACAGAAAATAAGCAAGAAATCTTAACAACGCAGGCTAGAGAATCTGAAGAAATATTTTAAGGATTGTTTTAAGACCAAAAAAAAAAAAAAGTCACACTAATCCATCTTAAAGGGAAGCAGTAAGAGCACATGGCTTCACAATAAGGCTCCAGGAGACAGAAGTGTGAGTCTTCAAGTGCACACTTAACTTGTACCAGAGATATCCGGGACTCTAATACCATCAAGACTTCGTGACTTAATTCCTTAAAAAACTGTCACTTAAGGGTTTTACAAGTGGTCAAGCCTACCGTTAGGTTCTGACACATTTCCTGGCATTAGAACTGAAGAATGCTTGAAGTCTTAGCACTAAACACTTCCCTGCTACAGACAGGTAAACCAGAGCTTCATTGAGAGCCTGAAAGCAAAATGTAGGCAATGAGGACTAATTATTTTATGTATTTGCTACAGGTTGTTTATTAGCCTTCTGATTCTTCATCAGCCTTAAAACAGGATCCTACTATGTCCCTTCCTAGTTTAAGAACTCAAGGTTTTGGAAGCAATGACAACCAACCAGCTCATCTGCAAATTAAAATAATACCAATGAAGGTATTTCGAAATTTGCTTTCTTTCATTGATTTCATGCATGTAAATTGTTCACTAACAGTTCAGACTGCGTGAGTGGGCTTATTAATCGCTAATTAATCACAGACAGTAATTACTATGTCTTGCTTAGTGCATTTTTTTCATTTTGTATTGTTTTCCTGGTTATTCCGGAAACACTGAGAATTTATTAAAAAAAAAAAAAAAAAAACCTCTGGGGAAAAAAAAAGTTGTTGTACTTAATTGGAAGAATGAGAAAGCCCNGACAATTTATTAAAAAAAAAAAAAAAAAAAAAGCTGCTGAGTAGAAAAAATGTGTTGTACTTAAATGGAAGCATGAGTAAAGCCTCATTAATACAGGAATGCACGAGCACTATCCAACTACTCTAGCAGGAGGGCTCTGCACAGCCCTGCCAATGTCACAAGTTCGCGCTATATGTACTGGTCAGTCATCAAAATCATTGGAACTGTGCAGACTTTCCACGTGATGGTAGAGCAGGTTTGGCAGTACAAGGATTTGCTTTATACCTTGAACTTCTTTAAGCTTCTGTGAATAAATCTTTCCATCTCTAAAATGACGGTAGTAAGACCTGCCTCTTTTAAAAGAACTATGCCATGGTGTCCTGTTGCTGCACAGTACTTTAGGAAATACTACATTACCTACAGGGCTGCATTACTGATCACATAGCATTGCTTCCTTGAGTTTCTGAAAGCAGAAATTTTGATTAATTTGGCTGCAGTGATGTAAAAAGCAGAAGTACCACATATTCTGATGACCAGAAAATGTGCGTATCTATTTTTTATCTATGTTCAACACACAAGCTTGAAACTACATTTTTTTTTAATAATTTGCACAGAAGGAAAAGATTAGAAGAAAGAAGAGCAGAATGCTATATCACATGTAGTAAGTTTAAATTGTTGATGATATGTATGAAAATAAGAAACAAAAAATGCTAACATCTGTCTCAACACTGATCATAGAATCACAGAATGCCTTGGGTTGGAAAGGATCTTAAAGATCATCCACTTCCAACCCCTGCCATGGGCTGGTTGCCACTCCCCAGCTCAGGCTGTGATGTCCCCTCCCTACCTGGGCACCACCAATGATGGAGCAGCCACAACCTCTGGGCAGCTGTGCCTGTGACTCACCAGCCTCTGAGTAAAAAAATGTGCTCCTAATATCTCCCCTTTTATTCTTTAAAACCATTCTTACTTTTCCTATCACTATCAGATTGTGTAAAAACTCGCTCTCCCTCCTGTTTATAAGCTTCCCTCAAGTATTGGGAGGCTGCAAGGAGATCTCCCCAGAGCCTTCTCCAAGGTGAACAAGCCCAGCTGCCCACCTTCACAGCTTTCTTCATAAGAGAGGTGCTCCAGACCTCTGAGTGTTTTGAGATCAGTGTGGGTTTTTTTCACCACTACTTTTCCTAACACAGATCATACCTGACAGTTACTAACAATTTGGCATAATGAAGTAGGAATTAATTGCTTTGTAATTAAGTGAACAACCAGGATAAATAACAGCTACAGATAAGCAAGCAAGATTGGGACAGTATTTTGTAGCATCTCTTGTTCTTTCAGTTTTATTTAAAGGCATGAACATTTGTTCAAATTGTACATTCATTGTCGTGCAGCTTGCTGAAGCTCTCTTTCCTATTGCTAACTTTAATGTACACCCAGAGCTAGTCTGCTCTTAATGTTTGGATGGCACAGTGTGTTCAGTGTCTGAGACTGCCTTCTCTACTAATCCATGCCAAGGAACAATTCCACAGCTTTTTTTTTTTCCCCCCAACAAAAATGTTCATTTTGTGCCATTCCTTTGTTTTTCAGCACAGAGTGCCTATCATTCAGCCCTCTGATGGCAATGCTCAGCCAACTCGGGGACAAACAGAACACAGAACCAGAAATAAGGACTTGCAATCGTGGCTGAAGATGCCCAGAGAGTCGTGTATCTCACAGCCAGAGAGAGGCAGATGACGTAAGCAAATGAAAAAAGTTTAAGCTGTTCCTCTGAAACTGTTTGACTTGTACTGTGTAGCTTGATGCTAATTCTTTACAAAAAATATCAGAGGACAAATTGATGCTTAGTAAGGTGTTCCAAACTCATCATAATATTAAGACTACACACAGAAGAAGCAGGAAGCAGCACTTAACCCCATAAAGATGTGTTATGTGCTCATCCAAATTCATGTTTGAATACTCATGTCATAAAGATGATGCCTTTCAAGAGATTGCATTTAATCTTTTACTGACTGAGAATATTTTGTGTAAACTGACTTTGTGTTTATTCAAATACAAGAGGATTTCTGGAAAGATTAAAAAAAAAATAATTAAAATACTAAACACTTATTTTACTTATAGCACCAATAGAACACATTGTCAGAAGCTTTTTCTACAGAAAGATGGACTTCTGTTTCATAGCTGTTAAATAAGAAAAAGTATTTTGTCAATCCTATCAAATGTCTCAGTTTTCAGCACTGAAATGCTTACCACTGTTTTCTGCTGATAATTTTTAAACCAAAAAATGTGCCTTTTGACCATATCTGTGTCAGTCAAAGTCTGTATGGTTAGTGTTTATTGTGACCTTTGTGCTTGAGAAGAGATGACAAAAATCAGTAAAAACTGATGCTGCAACATAACAGAATACAACAGTTCAAGATAAACCCATTTTAATATCTTTATTGTGAAAAGCAGTAGCATAATACCCAGCTGCATGATAATATTGGCAAGCAAGGCCATGAATTTCAACTGCAAACCCTAAACACTGAGTCTGCTGTGCTTTTTAAAGAAATCCCCTTTTGTACCAGATATGTAATACCCTTCTGTGCTAGAGTGGTTTGCATAATAATAGTTTTCTTTAGTTATTCGTTGTCATGTGATGGAGCAGCAAAGTGAACTAGGCAGTAGAGACAGTTCTCAATTTTTCTCTAATTTTTTGTAGATTTTCTTGTCTTTTAAAATTCTTTTAACTATCTTCAAAAAAGATATCTAATTATTAACATTTCTGACCTAATTGTTACTTCTCTTAATATCCACCTTCCTATTTGAGCTCTTTAATTTCAGAAGAAGCAACTATATTGCATCCTTGGCATTTATGGGTAACCTCAAGCATCTTAATTTAACTGGGGACACAATCATCTGGTGTAAATCAGAGTAACTCTGTTCAGAGACAATGATACCATACTCAAGACCCTAACTGTAGAACTATTTAATTTCAAAATCCAGCTAAAATTCATACTACAAACTGTCTAGGAATTGTACACGTTACATCGCACCACCTCTAAGATGAAAGGTGCTAGCTAAGTGAAGTCATCAAAAAAAATGAACACCTAGCATATACCTGAGAACAAGCATAAAATAAAACTTGATGAATTTACTTACAAGTTTTCCCATGTTAAAATTTTTAAGATTCCCCTTGGGCTTTTCAATGTGTTCTGATTTAGGAAATCCGAATGTTCCTTCTAAGGAAGGAATATTTCCCAAAGGAGATGTAATTACATTGAAATGGAGCTCAGTCTTATTCACAGTGAAAGCTACAGAGGAGGACTAAAACCTGGGGAAGTTTCCCAGCTAATTTTCAATAAACTAGGCATTATTCTAACTGATACTATCAAGGGATATTTCCTTTGGAATCAGTGGAATTATGCCAAGTTGCTCTAGCTATGAGTTTGGCCATAAATTACAAACGGTTTTCAACCCCTGGCCTGCAACCACTGCAAGGGACCATTTCCAAGAAATCCCTCAAAAGCGACAAAGGAAAGCTATTACAACTTTAGCTTGAATTCAGAGTGCAGAGAGTTTGTAATCTCACTGGAAAATATTCAGAGGTTTGTGAATTGATTAAGGTCAAAGGCAGTCAGGCTAGATTATTTCAGATGAGCTGACAGGGCGGATTAACATACAAAAATACATCATCACATGTTAGCAGTGCAAAGAACACCCAGGAAAAAAAAGAATGCTCCAGAACCCAGAAGTCATTTCTTTCACAGCTCCATGTGTCAGAGACCATTATATACAACCACCCTCCAAAACCGAGATGAATAAATCATCCCATCTCTTACCAATACAGCAACTGTATATTCTTGTTTACTAAAATATCTAAGATCCGTCTTTACTAAATAGAGCAACAAGAAATTTCACAGCTCCAAACAGTGAACCTACCGTGAATTTGCCAGAGACAGAAACACTTTCACTAAAACCATGAAGTAAGTCCTGGAATCTAGGTAAGAAAGTACTGTAATTATTATACAATCTGAAGTCTTGTAATATGGAATCACACTACGGGGTGTTCTGTCATCTTAGAAATACGAGTTGCCTCATGTCAGCTGGATAGCAGATACTGTTATTAATGCACTGCAGGTTAAGCAACATGTTATACTTGGTTAGCGGTATGGAGACGTATTAGCTTAGATCATTCTCCTTGACTATTCAACCTGAAAAAAGTCTTTCAGAAGGAAAATATTCTGTGGAGTTCTCTGAAATCTTTTACTAGGAAGGTATTGTCCATGGTTCACTTCCTATGATGTTACAAGGTGCCCTGAGCTTTTTTTGGAATAAGCACTTCTGCCCCACAGCCTCTTTTGTGGGATACAGCCTCTTTCTCCAGTATCCCCATTCCCCTCCCATTCCCTTCTGGGATTCTGAGATATTTTTCTGCTCCCTAACAGATGTAGCAAGAATCTTATGTGCTCCTCACTTTCTTTTATGGTTTCTTAAGCGTTGAAGTTTTTGTTCACAGCAAACTGTGAATGAGAATTAAATGTTTCCGTTAAAAAATATGTCTATTTTATGTGAATATCCCACAGATGGCCAAAAACTGAAGGAAGCACTCATGAGGTTTGTTTATTTTCCAGAACAGTTACTTAACTCACAAGTCAGGGACCTGTCTAACAAAGGTAGCACTCACCTTTTTCAGATGGTTTGGCAAATCCAGCCAGGTCTCACATGGTTTATGCACTCCTGATACTAAAGAAAAGCTACCAATTTGACTGATGAAATTCTTTTTTATTATTTATGAATCAGTTAAATCCTGGTACTATATACTGAGACTTGGTATAAATGGGCACCTTGGAAGAACTATCAGTGACAGAGTCAAAGTGTAAGAGTTACAACTTAAACTTCCATTTATTTCAGTCAAAGTTAAGGTGCAGAAGCACCTGTCTGTCCTTTGCCATCACTTAGAAGTGACAATGCTGGTCTCTGTCCCACGCATGCACTGCCCCAGCTTTGCCAGTTTGAAAAGCTCTCCAGGAAAGGGCAGGGCTGTTTTTGTGACGCAGTTATCTTCTAAAGCAAGCCCAGCTGTAAGCACCACTGCAGTTTGGGACATTTCAGTGACTTGTAAGGACTGGGATGTATTACATGCAAGTTCACTGCGCTGCAAAGGAGGGCTCCACATGCCTTTCATTACCTTGCAGTGTTGCCCAGCTGTTAAGTGTAGAGAATCTTTGTGCATGAACATCTAAGTTAGGAGATGTCCTCTGTGTATGATTGTACTTTTCTTAGTGTTACAAACACACTGTGCTGGAATCTGGACTTCATTGCTCTCTGGGAAAATTTGTACGTGGATCCAAATACTGTTGGTCATTGTTTCACCCATAACAACCGTACTGCCTGCCTCCTCTTTGTAGTGGCTGACTGCAGTGGGAGAGAGAGGTGGGCTATGAAGATGTTCCTGTACGTTTATCCCTATGACACTTCTATTGTAACTGCTGCCATATGAATTTCTTATGACACCTTTCTATTGCAGGGAAACATTTTTATATTTATAGGTAAAAAATATTCATTTGTTTGGCCAACAATTGCAAATACTTCAACCATTACATTCTCTATACAAGCCAGTCAGCATGCAGTAGTTCAGAAGGCTTGCAGAGGTTCCCTGCACCCCTGGAGTGAGCCCAAAATAGGGAAAAAAAAGCACAGGACATCGATGGAAAAACAACTCTTCCCCGCTACCCAGTGGATAGGGTTGCACAGAAAAGACAGAAGAAGTCAAACTTATTTCTATTCTCTTTGACAACCTAGTAAGAATAGGTAGAGCCCAGATTCATGTAAATTGAGCTTGCTCTGTGGTCTCTGTATGTGAAAATGCAGAATTTGCCACAAATAGACTTCTGGAGATCCAGTCACTGAGAATGCTTTCCAAAAGCCAGGGCCGGAGTCTTAATGAATTTTTAAAAGCTTGTAAAATATTTTTTAGTTATGTATGCTTTAAAACAAAAGGTTTATTCTTATATGTTGGCATGTCTTTATTGGCACCATTTATTTATTTTTCATAGGAGTGGGAGCATGACTACTTCTATGCCAGCATATTTGATTGTGTATGACTTGCTTTACATTTACAGGGATCTGTTGTTGCTTATGAGGAAAAATAAAATTTCTGTAGAGTGTTTAGTTAACTCCTCGTTGAAGTTAAGCAAGGCTTACCTTTGGAAAACTCATATAAGATTATTTGTAATGGTGCCAATGGGACCCTTGCTTTGCTTATAAAAATATATGTGAATTTATAATGGACAAAGATACAATTATCTCAGAATAGCATCAGGAAAAATCATCAGATTTCTTTCGGATAGGGATTGCAGTGCATGTTTCTGTTCTCTGGGCAGGACAGATAATGGCTTGGCTTCTATTTTCATTGGGAGATATTCTGTTACCACTTTCAATAGTTTGGAATAATTCCCTCTGAATCAAACTTCTGCATTTCCTAAGTAGAATTAGTCCTTATTTATATGAGTACGAGACAATGAATAATTTTATTTAAGGATTTTAATATTGCCAGTGATGAAAAATTGAATGATTGAAGTCTCTTATACTCTCAGATCTTTGGAATCTTTCAAAGTCTGTCCCAGTTTAATCCAAGAAATTGCAAACTTAGACACATTCTAGCAAAAGAACCTATATTCATCTTCCTTTTTCTCTTTTCTAGATCAGTAGCTCTTTCTACAAAAGCTCTTATGCAAAGTCCTTTCAGAGATGAGGAAGCCTTGTTAAAGCTTAATTACAAATCCATGTTGTATTAAGGAAAGAGCATGTGGAAAGGGCGCTTCTCACAGGCTTCTGTTTAATTATTAACAGTTATTTCTGTTGTCTCCCCAACTAACTTATAAAATACATTTTATTTCTCATGAAGAGTAACTCTTGGATGCACAGAACTGAAGACTTCTAAAAGATGTTCAGTCCCCCCTGCATCTGAGCACACAAAATCTTGGGGGCCTGGCTGTCATTCTGGTCTGCACACCTGGCCTCAAGCGTGAATTCCTGTAACAGCATCTCCACTGACAGCAAAGCACTTCTTCAGTAGGTGTGAGCTAATTGTCTAGGCACTGTTGCTATGAAAAACAGCTCATTTAGAGGGCTGGTGTAGCAACCAGCTGGTGTAGTACGTGCTTGATAAATCTCTTATCAGAACTTCACACGCTTTCAGGATTCCTGATGATTAGGCTTGATTTATCAATATGAAAACAGCCCCATTTTCTTTTCATTTCACTTACCTGTTGGAAGCAGCCTGTCTAGAGCTAGGTTTTAAAGCGTGAATACCATGCCCTACTACCTCCTACTATTCAGGCCCATCACATAATGACAAACAGATGGAGGAAAGGAAGCTGGTTGGTAATGTTGTAAATTGTTTTTTTCTTTCCTTTTTATGTCTGTTCTGTCGATGCGAGCAAGTTAGCAGGCTTTGAGCTGTTTTGTTTTGCATGCATAAATGTACACTCCTTGGAAGACCTTTCAGGTGCTCAGTGAACTATGTTATCTAGATTCTGAGGATAAGAACACAGGAAAACAGGCCAGACCAGGAGTAAAGCAGAGACAAGTCCCGAGCATAATTCATCTGCAGTTGTCTCTTCTCAGGCAGTACGGCTGATCCAGGAGGGGTTCACACACAAGGCATATGTATTATTTTTTTGTTAATTAGCCATGAGACAGTTTGTCTTGAGGCTATTTAAGGATGTAAAATCAAAGACTTTTTTTTTAACTGTTGATTAAAACAAAAAAAAAACAACAAAAAAAACCCTCTTAATTCCTATTATGCATCTCTTACTTATTTTGCTTAAAGCAAGCAATTTCCATCAGTCAAACGGGTCTGTTTATTTCTTTAACTCATGCAAAATGGCATTTTTTGTTCTGAACTGTCAACACAGAGGACCAAAAAACCCTTTTGTCTTAGAATAAATCTAAGAAAAGTCTGTGCTAAATATACTCGTGGCTTGTTGATCTGTTATTTAGCATTGCTGGTCCTTTTTTGTAGCTGCTTTGTAGAATGAAGGTCTCTGATACCTCTTAAAAGGCAGCTGATAGGTGACATGAGATTGCTATGGCAGCCTACACCCTTACATTGAATAGTTACTGAAGCAAAGAGTTGGTGCTCCCCTTAGCCAAGAGCTGTACGCCTTGGCAATTTTTGGCCTTTGAAATGGCTGCACAAGACCTTGACCATCTGAGTGGAACCCAAAACACCCTCATATGGACACCAACCTGAGGAGGAGGGGCCTTTGAAGGTCTTATAAAGAAACTAGTTTGCAAATCAGTTTAAATATAACTTGTCCTTCTATCACAGGATATATATTTCATCCACATTGACTCTGTCCTTTCTTTCTGTTTATAGCCCTTTACCTTCGAACTGCTGTAGTCTGACTGTGTGAAACTGAGCATCAAGATGCAAGGTACTGTTCAGATTGTTCTGCCATACATTCTTAAGATCCAGCAGCTTTGGCAGGAGAGAGCCCATGGATGTTGGACTGACCAGATCTCTGCAGCCATCCCATGAAAAATAGATCCTTTTTTGTGGACTCCCCAGGGTTCTCCCAGCAGCCAGCCATGCTTACAGGTGATTTTTGGTGATTTGCATGCCTGTGCTCTCCACATGTCTGATTGCTTTCCCTTTTGTGCTTCCTTTGTTGCTAACTTTGTGGCTTGCAGAAGGTGCTCATTTTCTGTGTGTCTTTTTGGCCCCTGCATTCCTCAATCTGAGTGCCTCACCACAGTGTGTGCCCTTTTATGCCTTAGTCATTCTTGCTTAGTGCTACACAAAGGGCATAGCTAACCCAGGAAAATCTCTTTCTGTGGCATGCTGATGCATTGTGATTAATGCATTATCAACAATGACAAGTCTGCCTCAGGAAACTCCAACAACCTATAGGGTTGAGGTTTTTTACACAATAGCTTTTTTAAAAACAAGTGTATATCCCACATAGAGGGACTTATTTTCTTTGATTTCCTGCAGGTAGGCTCAGCATGCTGATGCTATACATAAAGACGAGGCAACAGGACATTGCTCAGGTGAAACAAACCTGAAAGTAGTAGTAGCAGCAGTGAACTGTCCCTTCGTATAACATTGCAGAGAAGCATGCAACACTTAGCAGAAAGCACCTTCAGTGTTATCCCAGTGCGGAAGGGGACAGTCCACCCTCATCCCAACAAGAGGGCTGCGCTGTAAGGCTCCACTGCCACCACATTTGCGTGAGAAAGCAAGAAAGCTGAAGCCTTATTGTAAGGCTCTGGGCTCTGATCTTGCTAATTAGTTTGGGGAAGTAGCAGGAGACATTTCAGAGAAACGTCCCATTTCTTGCACTGCTGTCTTGCAGTTAAATTTGAGTTCCTAGGGGTTCCAAACTTCTCTAGTCTGGGAGACAGGACTACTGCTGCCCCCAGCAGATTCTTTTGTTACTTTTTTTTATTTTAAGAGTTAAGAGTCAGTGTTTTTTCCTGAGAAACTATGGACAACTGTGACTTCTGACATAAAATCTGCCAGTGAAAATCAAATATGTATTATTCTAAATTATAATGCAAAGTGACCTTATCTTATAAATTGTAATGTGAAGAGGGATTCAGGGTCCAGAAAGAAGCCAGTCTTCCAGATAATCTCACTTAATTTAGAAGTCTGTCACAAACAAGAATTTTTAATCTGTTTGCAGTCTCTTTTCAAACTGAGCTCAGTTATAAACCAACCTTCTAACTGTCTGAGCACAGACATAGTGCCAGCAGATAGAAATTCAAGTGCACAGTGTGCTTCTGTCCTCACAGTGAACCTGAAAGTCTCAGCTTTGCACCTCAGGCTGAGCAGTTCTGCAGCCTTCTTTCCTCCTGGTCTTGGCTGTCACAGCAGCACCCTGCACCACACAGGCAAGCATTTTGTTTTCCAAAGGACTCCATTTTCATGTATCAGGGAGATGAATACAATCTTAAAATTTACATATTGCTGCACGTTTTTCTCTGTTTCTATCACGTCATGGGTGTCCAACCTTTTGGCCACACTGAGTGAACAAGAATTGTCTTGGGCCAGGTACACAAAGGTCATTCCAAAAGTAATGCCTCATTTATTTCCATGGAAATGACAACTGATACAAAGAGCACAGTAACAATATTTGAGAGGGCAGGGACCAGGCCGCGTGTTGGACGTGCCTGTATTATGCCTTGTGTCCACACAGTCATCTAGGAAATGTGTACAGATATTGCCTGGAGATAAGGGGAGGTTTATGAGTCACACCTTCTTAAAAATGAGACTGTACAGAATGCTGTTCAAATTAATCACACGGCAGATTGAGTGAGCTGAGAGATGTGGTAGCCCAGCCATGCTTTATGTGGCAGAAACCTCCTTTGCATCCTCTGGACAAAGCTTATGCCAAGAAATTTATCCAGTGAAAGGTAAATCCATGGGTTATCATTTAACTCATTTAATATTTTGCATAATTACTCATTTTTTTTTATCTGATACCACAGTGAAAGGAAGCAAACTAATGCATGGAGGTAGAGGGGGGCCTGTGTTTGATAGGACAAGAAAGAAAATACCGCCACTGATGTATTTTCTCTCCTTTTTTCCTTCTATGACTTCTCTGAGCCCAGAAGTCAGCATGAATAGTAACAGGCCTTCACAAATGAGCCATGGAGGAACCTCTTGGGAAGGAGCCTCACAGTGCTTTGTCATCTGCTGACAAACCGGTGCCAGCACCAGATCTTTATAAAGTCTTCAGAGAAAATTTTGCAGCAGATCAAGGAATCTCAAAGGTATGGACCCATAGTAAAACTGCTGTAAGGAATGATTTATTTACCTTTATTCATCTCCTTAAAGGCTGAAAGCTGAGCTTTGTGGCAAGTTGTGATATCACCTTCTTAGTTGCATTACTGTTTTTCAGGTTTTCTGGTATTCAAAAAAAAAAAAAATGTAGCCAAGGCAATAGCTATGAGTTATTGGCAGTTTATCTCTTAGTGATACCTTTGGATTTTAAAGCCTCTTGGGCACCTCTGTTATGCTCCCAGAGCAAATTACTTGGGCTGTAAAGCAGGAAAGGGTCAAGCTGGTATGGCACTCATTCTCTGCTCCCTTCCATGCTGTGGAGCTGGATTCATGGCAGCAGGAGGTGCTGCTCTTCTCCAGAACAATAGCAAATTGTCACCCACGTATGTTAATGAACCACAGGAGACACTGTGCCTTGCTGAAGCACACTGCTTCCAGGGCTGAGGTGATGTTCCTGCTACCAAGGAGGACTTGCAGTTCTCAGGAGGGAGTCTTAGGGGACTGGCTTGTTCTGCTTCCCTCATTGAGATGAGTGAAAAAGAGCTGAAAGGACAAAGCCTTATCATGTTATCAAAGACCAGGACAACAGGAGTTGATACAGAACAGTATCATAAATGGCTTTTCTGAGCACTGACAATTTGGAGTACAAATGTAAACATCACCTTGGTTCTAGAAAAATTAACATAAACATAGAGAATTTCCTTTGTTGTTTTTTTGTGTTGTTTCCCATTGAAACAGATGTGGTCAGATACGTTTTTCTCATTCCTAGGAACTGAGCTTTTTCTCCATTAGAAAACAGATAAGGTATTGAGAGGAGATAGTAATGTCCTGCTCATGGCAGAGGAACGCCCAGCTCTGCAGCTTTGTCTGGCCAGATGCTGGGGAGCAGGGCTTAACTTCCCTCCACACTCTCCTGTTTAAACTGAGTAACATGGCCGCTCTGTGGGCACTTGGAAATTACCTTGAGTGTATATATTTGCTGCAGGAGAACATCTGAAGCAGCCGATGTCCTGGCACGCTGTCGGGCAGGGCGCTTAGGTACCGTAGTGCTGCTCTGCTGTCTAATGCCAAGGGACTGGACTTTCCCAGTACGTGCTTTGCTATGGGATGCAATCAGATACGGATAGTAGCAATACCCGGCACCAATTCCTTCCCTCCCACTCCTGGTCTGTTTCCATATGTAGAGCTCTTGCAATGTGATTTCTACATTAAACGGGTTCCTTATGTGAAAGCGCACTCAGCTTTCAAATTTAGGTTAAAAAAAATAAAAAACACGGAACGGATGAAGTGAAACGTTTCCTTTGGACAGCGCTCCGACAAAGGGGAGGAAACCCCTCGCTGTGGGACGGCAAGCCGCGGCTCAGCGGCGTGCTGAGCAGCAGTTACCGCCACCCAGAGGAGAGCATCAGCCGTCACATTTCATTTTGTTGAACCCAGCCGGCTGGTCTGGCTCGTGCTGAGCATCCCAGAGCAGGGAAGTAAGGCAGCCGCTGCTCCGCGCCCCTCCAGCACGGCGGCTGTTCCGCTGCTGCCTTAAGTGCGCGTGGTCCCCCTCCCCCCCCCGCGCATCACTGAACGCACCGCTGCCAGGGCCGGGCGGCAGCACGAGCGGGCGGCAGCGCCCTCTGCTGGGCGCGCGGAGGGACGGCAGGAAGGGGAAGGGGGGGGAGGGAAGCGGGATGCAAATTGCGTTCCTCCGCGTGGAGCAGATAGCGCGCTCGGCCGCGCAGAGTGGTCCCCGCTGGTGGAAGTGCTCCGCCGGTGGTGGCGGTACAAAGCGTTTTGTACCGGTAATAGAAAGCCCGAGAAGTGTCACCCGGGAAAAGCGGAGCAGAAGTCCTGAGCTGCAGTTTCCGATTAGAAAACGTGGCTGTGTTCTGCAGAGCCAAAGTGACAACCGATTTCATACGGCCCATTTTTTAAACATTGAAATCCAAACTAAAGCGAACTTTTGTTAGAGATCTTCATTAAAAGCCAGTAGGAGCGCTGCTCAGATGTAAGAAGGAGCATGGGCTGGTACTCAAAAGACTGGATACAGTTTTCCACCACATCTGTCCAACCAAACCCTTTCAAATGT
Source organism: Odontophorus gujanensis (assembly GCA_013399175.1). Lineage (NCBI taxonomy): Eukaryota > Metazoa > Chordata > Aves > Galliformes > Odontophoridae > Odontophorus > Odontophorus gujanensis. Next base: position 99,817 of record VXAB01000920.1, on the reverse strand, counting down.
TGAGCGTTTGGCAAGAAGCATTGTGGTTTTGTTTTTACAGCCATTAAGAAGGGAGGGGAAACACCCTTGCATATTGGGTACCCCTTGAAATGGGTAACGTGGTAAAATGTGTTTATGTACTGTAAGACAATCATAAATCAGGACGACTCTTTGAAGACAATTTAAGGTAGTAATTTCACGATCATTTCTGAAGTTGCCTAGTCCATGTAGCTGCCAAAATGGGCAAGGGCCAATGCAAACAGCCTGCATTAGGTGCTGCAGGATGAAATCATCACCCTTGTGAGTGCCCCTTAGCACAGCGTGCTCCTTGCTGGCAGCCTTCAGCATGTCAGCAAACTGGTGACTCCTCCTGCCTGCTTTGGGGATGACAGTGAAATCCAGTTCTTCTGAATGCAACAGATATTCAAGGCAGGAAATCACTTTCTTTTGGGTGTGCATTACTGGGTGAATCTCAGCCAGTTTCCAGAACTGTGAAGGGCTCCGGTTGCAGGAGAGATGATGTGATTATAATGGACAGGAAGCAGAACAGGACAAGTTCCAGCAAAAACTCTGTAGAATGAAGTGGTGAGTATTATTCTCAGTGTAGACCTTTAATAGGTGTTTAAAGAAAATGTACACCAACATTAATTCATACATTAAGCTCATGCAGCAGTTTTTTATAGAATCCTATTCAAATGCTGTGCTTTTTTTTATAAAGCTGCTTGTCTGTGCCCTGCCCTGAGACCACTTCTGTGGAAGCATCTCTATGAATGATGGCGTACAGAGGAGATGCAGAGAAGTAAATGGCAAAGTATGAAAGCACACCTTGCTCTCTTTCTCTCACACATCTGTTATTTGACATGTGCTGTTATCTCAGTGTTGGTGGAAGCTGGCAGGGGGATCGATGACGAGTTGCCACAAAATGAGAAAGGCACAGGCTGCTCGGTAGCACCTTGAGAATTATCTCCTGGTGGTGAACTACACTGAAACTGGTTGTGATTGCTCTTTGTCAAGACAGAGGACAAACTTTGGAGTGCTGTCAGATCTGTTGTTATGATATCAAGATTTTTCTGGGAATTTATGATACTCTCTCATCGGATTTACTTATCCCTTCAGGAGGTGCAGATTATAGATTAGTCATTTTAAGACAACCGACCTCAGTCGCCTTTGGTGACAGCTAAATTCAGGCTTAAAGTAGAAGGATCCCCAGAGTCACTGGTTTCAACTAGAGGATATGTGTCTGCTATCAGAATACTCAATATGAGGAACACAGTGCAAAATGGGGGCAACCATTTGGAGCAGTGCTTCTGACTAAGCTGAGGTAAGAACCATGGATACCTAGTTCCAGAATTATTAACTCTTCAAAATAGTTTTAAAATAATTAAGTTCAGTAGTGAATCCCATCTTCCATAATAGTACAGGGGACTAACAGCGATCATGTTGAATGACAATAAAGCTGAATACATCTGAGGCATTTGGGTTACTCAGAGCAGATGTCAAACACTGTCTCAAAAGGTGCTGCCTTTTGCAGAGCTCCCTGTAATCTACCTTTCATGGCTGTTTTACATGCAAAAAAAATTGATTTAAACCTGGAATAATAACCTCAAACAGTCCAGATGGGTTCAGTACATTCCCTGGAGCACAGCAGAGGGTGAAAAAGCCACTGGTAGAGCTGCTGATCTATCTGTCTGCAGCTTCCTTGCACCTCTGGTGGACTTGAGTTCCAGAATTTTCATTGTCTTTTCAGCATCTCTGTGAGGCTTTGTGAATGGCAGCCAAAGAATGGGTGTGCTGCAGATACCGTGGTAGGCAGAAAACAACGTGGTGCTTTTCTGGAATGAATTTTCTTTCTAGTTTATGGAAAACATCATCAGAGTTCCACAGTGTGATTTCAGAGTTTGTAATTACTTTGAACAAGGGAGGGATTAGGAGAAGATGGTGGATTCTGTTGTGGGAGACACTGAATCCCTTATTTGGAACACCATCCAGATCTTACATTTATAGTCTTCATCAAGAGTAAAGCTTACACGGGATCATCTGTCTGAAAAGAATTATGTTCTGGAACATTTTCTTGGCTGCTAGACATCTGAGAAATGTAGAAGTGGCTGATGCCAAACTACCTGCCATGTGTGTACTTCCTTTAGACTTATTTTTCTAAATGAAATGTGGTTACCACAAAGGATATTTGGAATTGAGAAGGGGAGATCTGCTAGATTTGGCTTTGCTATATGTGGTCTATCTCTTAGCAAGTATTCTTACAGTTGCTATTACAACTTTGCAGGGAAGTTTTTCTCATTAGCAGTTGTCATTTTACGTTTTCAGCATAGAAGAATTAAAGATAGGGGTGCATGTTTCAAACCACCATTTTAGAGTTTCAGCCAAATACCTCTCCTGGGCTAATTCAAGTCTTAAGCAGAAGGTAAATAAATAATAATCAATGCTTTTTACAAAAATATAATCTATGAACAATTTATAAATAGCAAATACATAATTCCAGCCTCTATATAAATAAGAAATGTAAGTGAGTGAGTGTGACTCTCCCAGTAAGTGAGAGTCACCATCCCTGAATGTGTATAAAACCGTTTGGATGTGGTGCTCAGGGACATGATGGAGCGGTGGGTTGTTAAGAGTTAGGGCACTATGGTTTGGTGGAGGTTGGACTTGGTGATCATGAAGACCTTTTCCGACCCAAGCAATTCTATGATTCTAAGTGAAAGCCTTTGGTTACTCTGTAATTCACAGCTGGTTTGCTTGCTTATTTACAAAACTAGATAATTGAGGTTTCTTTTCTTCCTTCCAAACTATTTCAGAGCTATGCTTCATTATCAAAGATTTTCTAGATATTCCATTTAGCTTAAAGCATTTTGGGTGCTTGTACAGAGTTTTAGGGTCTTTCCTTTATGCTTCATGCTGTAATATCAACAAAAGCCTTAGCTGACATCATAATCTCTGTGCTCAGCCCTGGACAAATGCATCAGGAGTGCTGTTACAACAATGGAAAACTGGTAGTTAACCCCTTTTATACTTCCCAAAGTGCTTTTCCCTTCCCTGTGGGTTTGCTAGCTCTTTCTGCCTTACCCTGTCCATGCCCTTGGTTCTGTTTGAGGGGAGTTGTGGCTTTGGGGATGAGCAAGAGTAAGATCACATTCTTAGCTTTTCTCCTGCCTTGGAATATCCTCCTCATTTCCATCCAAAGTAATTTTTATGGCCAACAGTCTCTTTGAATTAGCAATACAGCAGTTGTGTTTCCAGATTTAATTCATTCTTAGTCTTTTGAGGATGGCAGAAGTCTGTAAATTGTATAATCAGTATTTGAAAACACTCCCTTATGAAGGCTGTAGTGATTTTACTCATATTTCTGGTCAAACTCTAGGGAAAGCCCATCCTAGTTGTCTGTGAAAGATCCCAGGAATGGGACAACTATGCCCATCATCTCATGTCCTGGTTAAGAGCCCATTCCTGCTGCGTGTCTGTTAGTCCCAAGACAAGAGAGGACTTTAGAGACCCCTGCAGACCTGGAGAGGCAGCTCTCCTCATCCCTACTGACCCATCCTATCTCCCTTCAAGTTCTGCCCCCTCTTTTCTGCAGACCTTAGGTCAGAAGAACTCCACTGCTAGGAAAGCAGTTGTGAGAACTTTTGTGGCAAAGAGGTGCTTTAAGAAGTAAATTTTGGAAATGCATCTGATTCTTACTACTTTGGTCCCAGTCACTGGCAATAGAAGGGATTTGATGGGGATGAGTGCTGCGAGTCCTTCTGCTGTGCTAGGTCAACTGCGCACCAGAAACAAACATGGGGCATTTTGTTTAAACTGAGAAGCTGATAGGGTTGAACCCATCTGTTTGTATAAACTAGATGACTATCCCCTTGCCATCTCTAATATAAATCTACTAAGATATTGTGAAACTTTATTTATTTTAAACTTGCAGTATTTACCAGTGCAAATCATACAAAAAGGGTCCTTTCTAACTTCAGTACCATTTTTCTACTGAGTTATTTGTTGGAAAGATATGTTTGTGTATAATTAAGTGTGGTTTTCTTAAACCTATGCAGTTGGTAGCTTAATATATATTTTGTTGTACTTTGAGTACAAAGGATATATTATGCTTTTGTTGGCATCCTTACTAGTTAGTGTGCCAACTGCATAATTTTGTTCTCTGCTATATGTCAGGATCCGAGCGCCGAGGGCTCAACAGGTGGTGTTGGGATAAAGTTCTGGCAAATCAAATAGGTAATGCAGTTATTTCTTTTGTCAAATTATAATTGAAAACAGAGACGAGTAAAATGAAACTCACATTTTCCTGGTGCAAAACAGGGTTTAGAATTAAATTCAAATCAGTTTCCATGACAAATAGACATTACTACTGGAGCTTGGTCTGTTAATAAACATGCAACACCTTAGTTTTGATGTAAAATGATTTGTTCTCTGCAAATTTAAACCTTAAGCATCAGCATTTAAACAGTAACAGAGGGTGAGAGTCCTCCGTGACTCTTCTGTCTTTGTTGTATATATATTGCAGAAAATGTGCCAAAAACTTCAGGAAAACTTTGAAAAGATTTAAATCTAAAAAGTCAGAGAATTTAAGACAGTCTGTGATATGTAACTCAAATGTTTAGCATCAAGTGTTTCCTGCCATATTGTTTTCTAATCACTGCTATAACCATGATCCCAGCAGAAAATGATAAATATACTGGAAATTCCAGTGAATGTGCTGAATGAGGTGCTGCTTGTTTTATACTTGACTTGGATAATGTTTATTAATCCTAAAACCAAACATGGGTTAAAACCTTCCACATCAAAAATACAACAAATCATGGAGGCATAGTTTGGTTTTCCAAAATTGCATATAAAAAGATCTATGCACTTGCAGGCCTATTCACTTTGTTATTGTAGCTGATGTTTTTACAGTGAGATCTTTTTATTTTCCTCTGAGGACCTCCCTAAATCTAATATGTATAATCTTATCTACAGCTCCTGCAAACGTTGTGGTTTTAGTTAGTTTTCTGTTTCTCCTCACTCAAAGGCATTTCTTCTGAGCTGTAATTTTCTGACTCCAAGTTCTGTTTCAGCACATGAACCCATCATGTACCAGAGCAGCTTCCGGCAGTGGCCTGCAGTTCCTCGCACTGGATACAGACATCTTTATGACACTTTCAGGCTCTCCTTTTACTGAAGTTTTTGCCTTTATACGTGACCAGATAGTGCATCCTCTTCTCCCACAATAAGTCATTCCGTAAGCGATTGTCAACTGATCAGTGTGAGAAAGGTGTATCACATTCAACCATAATGTCATTATTTTATTTTTTTTATTTACTCTAGCTACTGCTGTTTAGTCCCAGCAGACTAACACAGCTTCCTCTTCTATAGCAGTAGAAGGAGGGTGCAGAGGGGGCTGCCAGGGCTTCGGGCAGGTGATGGAGCCTGTGCCTGGCCCTGGCCTCAGGTGCCCCTGATGACAGGACAGCAGATCACAGGGGGAGAAACTGACATGTTTGGAGGTGGTGTGGGGAGTGTTAAAGGAGATCTGTGAGACTTCACAGAAAGCTTGGTGTGAGTGCTGGGAATGTTCTGGGGAGGGGGGGATAGTGCAAGGCCAACCAGACACAGGTAACTACACCAGGTTGCCATAGGTGTCTGCACAAGGCTGAGATCCCCTTGCAATCGAGGGGTTGGTTGTAGGGGAGAAAGTAATTAGGGATGGGTTGTTTATCTGCGGGGAGACGTGGACGATACTGACACTTCTAAGTGCCCATCATACTCATATCAGACTTGCTTCCACAGTCGTTTCTGGGCATCAGGAAGGGAGCACAGCTTTTAAGAAACATCAGGAACACCTGGAGGTTCCCCAGCCTCTTTAACACTGATGCTCCCAAGCTTTGGATGTCTTTACATCTGAATTGGATCTGTGTTTAATGGTACGATGCATGCTATGTGTCTTGTTGTGCCTTGACCAGCACCACCGTGGCTTGGGGAAGCCCTCAGCAAACAGCTTGGGGTACCTGATGGCTAGAAACCATATCTGATGTGGATCCTGTTTGCTATGTTCTACGCACGGTTTTGTTTTGTACTTGTTACTTTACTTCAAGAGCAAATCTAGAATTTCAGGTTCAGCTGAAAATGAAGCCAAGCTGGGAACAATAGTACTGTGGCTGTGGGCTGATCCCAGTTCTTTGTACCCCTCTCCCAGTATCCATGTTTGGACTGAATGTGCTCCAGAGTAAGTAGCCTCGCTAAGCCAACAAGGCTGTACCCAGTGGTTTCAGGAGCTAATGTGGCAGACTGACTCCAAAGGCACAAAGTGTTATTGAAGTCTTTGCCTCTTTAGAAATCCAAACGTGCTACATTTCTAGGCTGAGCTGAAGCCTGCCTTGAGGACCAATCTCTGCTCTCTCTGATTTGTCCTCAGTGTTCAGTGCATGAGAGCAAGTGTTCAGGTTATTTTTTTAATTTATATATTTATTGATTTTTTTAAAATAACTATGTTGAATATTTATCTTGAACCTCAGGTAACTGTTTAGAAAAGAAACAGCTGAGAAGCTGATAATGTACCCCTTTCACTGACAAAAGATTTATTCCTTGCCTGGCAGGACTTCCCACTGGCAGAGATCGTGGATGACGTGGTCAAACACAAGCAGCACGTAGCCCAGTGTTTATCCACAGGAACTGAGACCTCTGCTCCCACAGTTTTTTGTGTGAAATTAAATCAGCCACGTTGAAATTGGCAAAGATTTGAAAACATGATAAAATTCCTATTAGAAAGGTGGGAAAGCGGCTCGGGAGCAGTTTGAATCACTGAATATTGTGCAAAATTATGTATGCGTGAGCACTTCTGCTGTCCTTCCGCAGCAGCCGTCCGTCTGCTTGCAGGGCACCCTCTCCCTTCTGGGAGCAGGTGAAGAGTTCAGCTAATCTTAGTTGTGAAACGAGAATCTGCACTAAGAAACAAGGTTCTGAAATTCAGAGTTTAATTATTTCATGCCGTTCCTTTGCAGAACAGCAGATTCTTCCGTGGTACTCAGAAATGGAGTGATAGCAGTTTTTTTCAGATTTTTAATAGTGCTACACATCTGAACTGATTCTGACCTTTGCTCTTTCATGTACAACATTTGATTAACTGTGATTTCAAAATGTAATATCGGTTTTATATTTCTCTCTTAGAAACAGTTCTTCCTAGGTTTCATTTTTTTGGAAAAATACTTCTTTTTCTGCATAGTTGTTTGCCATCGCTTTCAGTGAGGATGTGTAATGAAACGCAGACACTTGGAAGCGGAGAAAGGTTGGGGGTGGGGTAAGTATGTGCAAGCCTGTGTGAAATGGTGTTTGTACGTATATACATCTCAGTCCTAAGCCTGGAACCAGACTTCCACTTGTTTTGGGGTTTACATACAAAAATGCATGATTTCCTCTGGTAACAGCATCTCTCTGAGTTAGATATTTAAAAAATGGCTGAGAAAAACAAGTAGTCCAGGTCATGAGAAGGGTGGATGTCGTTCCTCGTGTCTAGCAGTCTTCTTACAGCTCAGAAATGTATACTTTCTGAGTTACGTTTTCATCTCCATGTGATGTACTAGGTTTTAGCTATTCAAATCCCTTTTTCCATCAGTGTAAGCACAGCTGCTCGGGCTCAGTGTGCAGATGTTGCCCTACTTCTGTCACTGTCTGTGTGCTTTCAGTTCAGTTTACCTGCACTTCTCTGCCAGATAACCCTGACAGGGCATGGGCTGAGTGTACCCACAGGCAGCAGCGTCACCTGCTGTACCTGCCCAGCCTGTGATATACTTAGTGCTTCCTGTTTTCCTTACAGAGGCAGTTGCACTTGCAGGAGCAGAGCTGACAGGGATTGCTGGGTTCAGCCGTCCAGGTATGCACTTCTTGGGAGGGAATCCAGGTCTGCATTTGCACCTGTGGTGTTTGTTTCCAGGCCCTGCTCTGCAGTCTCATGTCTCTGCCATCCCATCACCCTGCTTACAGTTTCCCATTTTCTTTCTTGATCATCATGAATGAGTGCTTTTCAAATGCCTGTTTAACCTGTCCCTCAGAACCTATTTTCCTTTCTGTAGTTCCATCTTTATTTATTCTTACTACAAATAATCTGAGGGCTGGGACTTGATCCACACAAAGTGCTGTTCCTTGTGAGACCTGCTGTGTCCGCCTTGAGGTGGCAGTGACAGTCATCAGAATAGGCACTGCCTTGTGTCACGTCCCTAAACATCATCACAGGGCAGGACAAGGGCTTGATACCTTACTGAAATCTATTTCCACCTGGTTGTTAGATGGTTTTATGATGATGAACGGGTAAGGCTAAACCATTTGTAGTGCATTTATTTATTAGTAGAAACAATATTGAAAGTAATTTGACCCCTATGTACTTTTCAAAATCATACTATACAGTGGCAACAAAGGCTATGAAATCCTGCACAGAGATCTTTATCTTAGGTGAATGGATTGAAATATAGACCATGGAAATTCTCTGGGCTGACATCAGCGCAATGGGAAGCAGGACATCACCTGCTCTTCTGAGCAACGTGCTGTCACCACAAGCAGGTAAGCATATAAAATGTTTGTTGCCTTGCTCCCGTGAAATCTTTATTTACTGATAGTTTATTATTTACACAAAACCACGTTTGTCATGATCAGAAACATAACAGTACTGCAAACTCTGAATTTGCATGGGTGAATGTGTATGCTTTATTATGAAGTGATTTTATTGTAAGCACTTGAGAAATCAGATAAGCCATACTTCGTTACTCAGCCAGCAGTGCAAGTGTTAATATGTGAGCACTGAGCTCAGAGGACGTTGCACTTCACCAAAAGAATAAGTAAACTCTGCTTTGTGCAGGAGCTGAAAAGTTGGAAATGCAAACTAATAGCTGTGCCTTCACTCCTCCATCTGCAGCTGTGCCTCCTGTAACACATGCACAACACCTCTCGGGCAGTGCTTCAGCCTCACAAGTGGTGTTCACGTGCCACGTGCCAGGGTAGCCCGTGTACCCCGGGAGTGGTTGGATCCGTCAGCTCTGGACTGACGATGTGACAGAAAATAGGAAGCCTGAGGCTTACGTGAGGAGTGAGGGCTGAGGTAAGACACTGACAGAGATGGCTGCATGTCAGTACCGTGTAGTGGTCAGACACTCAGCAGAGCTATGCTGGTTAACTTTTTGTCTGCAAGGAAAAGAATTATGTACTAACACTGCACAGAACTCCCTACCACAGGTAGGGAAAGGAAGCTGAAAATCTGTGAGAAAGGCCCCACAGTTGACCCTGAGAACGAGGAGCTAATGAGCCCAACTTCTGCAGCAGACACATGGATGGAAGTTGGAAAAAGATTTAAATTGGCCAAGATGAGGGAAAATGCATTCCTCAGAGGAGTGTCCCCTGACTCTAGCAGAAGTCTGTTGCTCTTCCAGAATCTAGCAGAGTTCTGTGGAGGAATCAGCAGTATTTATTATAAATTATGCTTTATGACACAACCCGAGCTGCCCAGATACAGCAGGCACCCTTAGAGAGACGCGTCTGTGCCAATTGCATAGTGAGCAAACTAATACTGCGGGGCTTTGGTTTCCTTGCTGGATGGAACAGAGTTCTCTGTTCTTGTGGCTTTTTTTGAAAGCTGGAAGTCAAATCTTATATGTGTCAATTAGACTGAGAAAAAGTACTGCTAGAGTTGCCTTTGGAATACAACAATGATAAATTGCACGCATGTCGTAGAGAGACATAACAGAATGTTATTGCCATTGTTCATCCTTTGATATTTGGTCTACAGAGTCTGGCCTTGTTAATCAGGAGTAGGATGTGCTTTTACTCGGGTGCATTCAATGCCAAGAGTGAATTTCCTCTATATGCTTTTCCACTGTGAGCTCTGCCAAAGCTCTTTTGTTCGGTATGTCAGTCAGCTGTGCTCTTGCTTTAATTGTGCCAGTAACTCACGTCTGGAGATTATTCATTCTGAGTCTGGGGGCAAGTAGAATTGTGTCTAAAGCCGATGGAGACACCGCTGACTTAGTTCAGGTCTGGGAGGCTACACATGATTCTGGGCCCTTCGTGCACTGGAGCTCTGAACAAGGGATTTTAAAGGTGTATTGGGTTAAAGATGGTAAAAAATCTAATTTCTGTATCATGCGTGAAAAATAAGGAGTGCAGCAGCTTGGAGTCCAAATGTCATGCTCTCAATGTTCGTGAGATTTCATTGAGATTGTTACCAAAAAAATAGCAAAAAAAGTGCTGTCAGGAGAATTATTTTTATTAAGATCTATTGCAAAGTACTAGCTGCAGCAGTACTAGTTCTAACACCACCATTCTTTATGTCTACAGGGCTTGCACTACAGTTGCAAATAACCTTGCAAAACCAGCTGTATGTCAGTGATTCTTTTAAGGAAAATATCAGCTGAAAGAGATCAACCATTCCTGATCAGGAAAGATTTACAGCATAGCTGATATAAAGTATAAAAGCAATTCATATATGGTTGTCTGTAGTGTCGATCTCCACATAGCACTAATCATGGGAGATATTAGATGTATTCTCTGCATTAAACTTAAAGATATTCCTAGAGCTGAGACATGAAACAGACAACAGATTGTCTTGTTTCACTCCACTTTTCAGATGGTAAGTGGGAAAAAAAAACAACCATGAAAGAAAATTCAATGAAGACAAGATTCCCAGAACGTAAGAAAAAATGTCAAAGGCCAGATCTCCAGGTATGTGTTTGAAACACTGCTCGTCCTTTCCGTGTCTGCCTAGCTCAGCACAGAGTCCTGCAGATGAAAACACCGTTCAGTTGAGATCCCCAGTGTGATCCAACCTGATGTTTTTCATCTCCTCAGGTATTCTGATGTCTAATGCCACTGTGATGTTATGGGAAACTGATTCACAGATGTCTCAGTTACCTTCAAAGGCCACAGCCCCAAACTGAATTTGTACAAGAAACTAAATATGTATGAGGGAGGGTAACAGGTGGAGAACTGAGCCCCACCAGTGATTTGCTCGACAGGAATGGACTGAGGCATGAGAACTCTCAAGGCATCTCAGCAAGTCCTGGGATATCTGTGACTAGCAGGAAAGATTATGTGAGGGAAAGTAAAGCTTTCTGGTGATCTCAGTTGGACACATTAGGTCAGTAAATGTTACCTGACTCTTATTAACAGTGCTGTCTTATTAACGTGCATGCTTCCCTCTTCCCACAAGTTTGCTACGGAAGAGGTGAGAGCAGATGTAGTTAATGGTGTTCCTCTAGCAGTGCTTTCTGAGCTTGGGTTTTGTTCAGTGTTGCAGCTGAGACATACAGATAACTAAGAAGAAAACAGTCAAAACAGAAACAAACAAAACAGGATCCCTGAGGACCACACAGTACCATCAGCACTGGGATATCCCTTCCTTGTGCCTGTGGACATGTGCACTGTGAGACCTCACCTGACTCAGGGTTGTGAGTGGGACTGCCAGTGACCATCATGGCAAACCCAGTGCAGCTAAGGGAGGTGCCCGTTATGTCTGTAAATGCAATGTATGTTTGTGCATCATGGCTCAGAACAACAGAACAACAAAGTAAAGACAAAATGTGTTAGGGGATGGGAGCTGGTTCCGGGCCTGCTAGCTGGCATCTCACAGGTGAGCCTTTTTGCATATGGTTGAATAACACATTATATAAAACCTTGGTGTTACAATTCTTTGCTGGCTATATATAACATTTAATAGGAAATCTGGTCCAGTGTTACTGTTCAATTTAAAACAAAACAGTTATTTTCATTAGCCAGTGAAAATCTGGCTGAAAATGTATTTCTTTGTGGTACTTCATATTTGTTTTCACAAAGCTTTTGAAATGATCGTCTGTTTGCATGCATATTGCTCCAACTTTCATCCTTGGCAGAAACTACAATAACTAGGGGACAAAACTTACATAGTAGTTCATGAGTAAATGGAATTTAATGGGGTCAATTATCCCCACATGCTTGTGTGCAGGTTTCATTAATATTAATAGGTCTTAGACAGTATTGAGCTGAAGAATTGGCTATTATTGGCCTCTGTGCTCTATTTTGTGTGTGCTGATTGATTTAGAATTATCCAAGAGAATGTTGATTTTCAAATGTCTAGCATGCTAGTGGCAGAAAGAAACACAGTTGTCTGTTACCTCTGCAAGACGCAGAAATGTTGGAAGAAATAGATTAAACATGAGCGTGAGTGAAAGAGCGCAGGTTCCGTTTGTTCTTTGTCCATAATTTAGAATCACATTACATGTATGTCTTGCCATAAATATTTAATGAAATGGAAATGAATATGTAGCAGCCCGGGTTCTTCCCTCTAAGGGTTAAGTTCCATTTCTGCAAATTGGTTTGTGCCCTATTTCTGTTCCTGTGTCTCTGTGCATCTAGACATTTTCTTGGCATCTCCAACTCTTCCGAGGTTTCAGGAGATCTTCAGAGATTTGCTGGTAATTGACCTGTTTGGATTGCACATGGCTGGCGTTTGCTAGAAGATAATACAGCCCTGCATTTTGTTGTTAAGTGCTGGTCGCATTATTAACTTGTGGCCAAACCAGCATAAAGGCTCAAGAGACATCATTTTCCTTTAGACAACTTCATTTGTTTCTTACCGTAATCTCCATTATAAATGAAGCACTTTGGTCTTAGCTGAAGACATTCACATATTCTTTAATTTGTCAGCTGTGTTTGTCCAGTAATGAATACACCCACTTTGCTTCTTTTTTTTTCTTTTTAGGATGTTACTGTACACTAAGGATAAACAATCAACATCAGAGTCAGATGATTTAACCTTCTGCCACTTCTCTAACCACTAAAGAGTTCCTGCCACTGCTAGCTGGGTATTGGAACATGTGCAAATATTTTCTGAGAAAGCAGGATTATCCAATGAAGTAAAGCTGATGTTGTCTCCTTAGAAAACAGGAATAATTAATAAGCTTAAGTCAGCCCTATCCCAAAGGAGTCTGAATGTGCCCTATTTGTTTTAGGTTTGTAATGTAACAGAAACAAAACTTGCCCCTAGCTACGGTAGTATGATTCTGAAGGAACCTTCGGGTTTCCTGCCGCTGTCATTTCAACTGCAGCTACTGCAGTGGAACAGACCTGATTTCAGCAAAGTTCCTCATGTTTAGCAGCACTTTTAACAGACAAGAAAAATTAAAAATAAAATTAGAGCCTAAAAACAGTGAATTAACAGTAGCTAGATAAGCATGTGACATCTACTTTGTGTAACATAAGAATGAAATACTGCTGATCTTTGCAAGTAGCAGTGACAACTCAAATACACTGCCTTTGGGCCTGCAGTAACCTGGAGGCTAATTAACTGCAGACAGGGCTTTTTATATTGCACTTTATATTAAATAAATTCAGCTCAAATCCATAGAGACCAATAAGCATTTTTAGACAGTCTAGCTAAATTTCACCCCAAAAGTGATCAAGCTACATAAGATTCTGGCTTATGAGATGTCTGATTAATGTATTGTCCTCCAGTAAAGCAGGTACTTAAGACAAAAAGAACAAATGAGAGAGGAAGGTAAAGGAAGCCTTCTGTCAGAAGAATTCAGAGTGCCTTCAGAAGAGTTATTCAGAATGGAATAGTAAAGTAGCAAAGCTTTTATTGGTGAGCAAAGGTTTGGCCCTAATGTACAACTCTCCATTATAACCTTTTTTTTAATTATTATTATTTTTAATAAATTCATGCTTAGGAGTTTCTCAGTCTCAGGATTAAAATAAATCAACTGTATCCTGGAATCCTGTATTATGAAACTTCCTGTTGTACTGTTTATCTTGCTAGTGTGGCTGGTGGTCATTGATCATGATATCTCACCACTGGCATCATCCTACATATTACCTCTTTAGGGTAATAGGTTTAGGCTGAGTCCAGTGGACAACAAGACAACAGGAAAAAAAAAAACCACAATTCCACAGCATTTTGGGAAGCAACAGCTGAATCTCATGAATAAAATGAACAGGGTTTTTTTTTGGTTTTTTTTTGTTTGTTTGTTTGTTTTTAAATAAAGGGAAAATTTCTGCTGTAGTCAATCAGGAGCTTTTGTTAATGAGATCCAGATAGATTTATATTTTTTAAAATGCATAAGATTTTGGACTTTTGCCATTTAAATCATCAACTACTGTATAAATTACATTTGTAAGACCCATTGGCTCCAGCCAAAGAGGCTGTCTGACTGTCTGAGTTATGAAAGAACCAGGTAAGAGGAAGTGGAAAAAAGGCAAGCTATAGAATATCTGTGAGTAAGATGACTAATATCACTACAAATCTGAGTTCCCATTTCTTTGGCTTCTTTCATGGAAATTCAAAGATAACAGGAGGACGGATTCAGGAAGAAAAAATGAAAAGAGACAAATCCTGCAAATGAAGGTTGTATTTACAAATGCTTAATATTCTTTCAGGTTTATAGTAAATGATTTATAAGGTGCTTTTTAATATTAAGAGTTTTTCTTGAGTTCATTGGAGGGATGGTCAAGATTAGTAATGAACTAATTGCCATAGGAAAAAATGGATTGCTAGCAGTCTCCAAAAATCCATCTGTGGGCAAAAAGGAGGTTATGTAGCAAAGTCCTGACTGTGAGGAAATGAGGAGATTTTTAGATCACAATTATGATTGATGTTATATTCCATGCTGTGCTGAAAGGGGTATCTCACCCAGTTAAAAACGGCACTAGAAAAACCATATAATGTCTTTGTTTTTTTCCCTTGTTTTACTATTTATTTGATTTTTATTAAAAAATGCTTATGCCAATAATGTAACTTTCCCCTGCCCTACAGCTTGCATTTTGCTCAACTTTGGTAATGGAAATAAATCAGTTTGGTTTTGTTTAAAGCTGATTTTCTCTTTCAGGTTTCCATTCAGAATCAGAGTATATTAATTCTGAATTCACAGCTGGAATTGAGGACAAGGAAGGCAAAATGAAATATACTTTTTTATTCTAATCCATATAAATGTTTCTACTACCTTTCTGTCTTTCAAAATCTTGGTAAAACTGCCTTTCAGGTAATCTGACATATTTGTTTAAAATGAACACGTGGAAAAATGGAAGAACATTCAGGTAACGTTTCATTCTCCTACATTTTCTCACCATTTTTCTGGGTTGGTCAAATACACACTGATCTTAAAACCACCTCTGAGGAAGTAAAGAAATTCATAAGCAAGGTAGATGGATGTATATAAAGGAAGAACCATCAGTCACTCGTTGACATGCTTTCTTTCCCTCAGCCCTTGAGGAACATTAAACTAATAGTAAATTTGAAATATGAGTAAATTTCAGCCCCCAAACCAATCCCAATGCGAATACCAAAATATTTAATTAAGCACTTAGATTTAGTTTGTGTTTGTACACGCCTTCTAAGCTAGCAGTTATTCATTTGGTCACATACATCAGCATCTTTTTTCATATTAACATCTTCTCTGGTGGCCTATAGCACTGCAGGAAACATTTTCATATAGAGATACAATGTCATTCATTCAAATGTATTTCAACACTTAAGGGTATGTTACTTTTCAGAGGTAAAGATGCTGCTGGTAACCTCCTACTAGAGCTTTTGCATTTCATCTTTAACATGAATTAGTTGTGCTGCAACAGAACCCGAGCTGCATCCAGAGTAAGTAAAGACTTGCCCACAAATGCACTTCTCTCCTGCATGTTTCATGCACGTATTCAGAGCACTTCTGTTTAATGTCACCATTTTCTGTAACCAGGACTGCCTTTGGTTACTTAAAGTGGAATTTTATCCTCAAAGCCCATGCTGGTGTTGTTTGTAATGCCATAGCTGTCATGCCATGAACTCAGCTTCCAGGACTGTGACCACTTATGCAACGAGCAGGCAGCTCCTGCACTCCCTCAGAGTGACTGGGAGACCCAGAGATGTATGCTGGAATATATTACCTTATGGCAAATTCAAAGAATCTGAGTCTCTCTCATGCTCACGCAACCTAACTACTTCCCCATAACCATAGCAACCTCTTTAGCATTTGGTTAAAATTAAATGAAATACATCTTGCCAACAGCAAATACTCAAAGGACAACTTTTGTTTTAATTACTGTAGACATAGAAAAAGGAGTTCTTTAAGGAAGTCTGTCAACTAAGAGCTATATATAACTCCTGAGGAATTCCTTAGTGATTTTCCTGGTTAAACAGATTTCCTTAAAAATACGTTTGTTTGCTGCACAGACTGGAATTATTGTAAAATCAAATAGTCATTTTTTCAAAAGTCCGATGTGACTTGCAGTGCTAACACAGCACACAGTAAACACACATTAATTGCACAATTTAGGTTTGTCGTATTGATCTTAAAAAAATGAGTAGGCATTACAGAGCCAATGTTTTACCTACCGAGAAAAGGGCCAGAATGAAGTGTTAACCGTTGGAGTTGAAGCTCTCTTCCTCTCATTGATTTCAGTTAAGCATTTTTCCAGAGCCAAAGACTTTCTGTTGTGTTCAGCGGTATTCCATTCAGGACTGTGATATCCACTGAAGCCAAAGAGCAGCAAAGTTTGATCTCTTTAGAGACTCCAGTTTCAGCTAAATAACTCAGTGGACCACTCTCTGAATTAGCATTGCAGAGTATGGACCAGCAGCAAGGGTACTACTGAACTGCAAGTGATCAGAGAGGTGCTCCAGAACAAGGAGAGCAGCAGACCATGGAGACTGCACACAGTCCTAATTTTGTACTGTTATGAAGGAAAGTATAGTTTTGTTTTAACCATTTGCTTCCTTCCAGATTCTGGGATGAACTTCTTTCTCACTTTATGTTCTCCTTACTTATTTCATAATTTTTATGTCAAAATTAAATTGAAACAAAATCTGTCCTTGCACTTACCTTTGCGAAGAGTGGCTTGGTATAGATTTATAATTGTGTGCTACTTTACTTTTATTTCACAGCACAATGCCAATCTGCACTGTTGTGAGGATTAGTGGAGGACCTGTGAATAGACACTCATAGGGATGAATGCAGAGGTGGTGAGTTACACAGACTGAGGAGCAGGAGCCCAGCAAGTCTGTATTAAGGTAAATCAGAGGGAACAGAAGAGGAAAAGTGGCTAAGTGAAAGGTATGTAACACGTAATCTAAAGCACATTTCTCTCTCCTTCAGCACATGCAGAACTTTTACCAGTTTCTTTCTATCGTTATTGAATACCCACATTACCTGAAAATAAAGTATTATTGTGCTGTTAAACTCTGAAGTTTTACTGATAAGCTTCTTTACAAAAATATTTATTACCTGTAACTTTCATCATGAGCTCTTACATGAAGTTCATCCCATTGTCTCCGAGGATGGTTACCATGAATAGATGTCAGAATATATGACGTCAGTCTCAGAAATACACACTTGTACTGCAGTAACAGTGACTATTTTCTGTTCCTTATTCCTTTGCCTCTATTTTAAATGGATGTATATGTTTGCTTAGAACGTAGCTTCTGAAACAGAAGGATAAAATGACTGATTCTGACAGCTGTGAAAAGATTTCTGTAATACAGAAGATCTGAATGGCTCTTCATTTGATCACTTTCTCAATGAAAACATCGCAGGATTAAACAAATTCAGGGAAAGAGAGAAGATTAACCTAGAAAAGGCAAATAAGCAAGTCAAGTGAATAAAGCTGAGTTATTGCTTCCGGCTTCGGCTGTGTCCAACAAGATCCAGGCCACAGTGCCACAGCTTTCACACGTGGGGCACAGCTCCCCTACATGCAAACAATGCATCATCTTGTGTGAAGTGAATCAGGGCCAGCACAATTGTTTGAAGGAGGAGGGATGCACGGCCTGTGGCAGCACAGAAGCGCATTTTCTCTCTGGTTTCATGCAGCTGCCGTGCCGAGCAGAGGAGCCAAAGAGAACATGGCACTGTAATGGAAATAAATGACTTTGCGGACCCAACAGAAGGAGGTGGGAGCGAAAAAGCATCCTCACCCCCTGCCCCGGAGGCTGTGTAAATCTGTCCCTGCCAGACGAGCTCCGGGAGGTGCTCAGTGGCCGCCTCCCCAGGAGTCAGTGAGAGTTCAGGTGCTTACTGTGTCATCAGGCCTGACCTTCAGATGCGACACTGCCAGGACGTTTGTTTTCCCACAGCAGTGATTGCTTCAGTCAATTATTATTGCCCATCCTAGAGTGCAAACACATAAGGACTTGATTTACAGTGCAAAAATATACATCCTGAATTTACTTCGTCTTTTGTTTTTGGACTGTCGTAGCATCTCCACCTTAAAGAGATGACAGCAAATTACTTCACAGGTAAATATATCTATGTATAGGGAAGGATAAATAGCAGTCATTCAGGTCATTGTGAGATGAATGTTCAGTATAGCTTCGGATCGGTTGTGTCAGACGTGACAATATATTTAAAGCTTTTTGGTCTAGTATTTTTATTTTTTCTGTTTTTCCTTGAAGAAATTATCATTAGCAAATTTCACAATTTGGCAGTCTAACCTTTCACTCCATTTTAACACAGATTTAAGATTGTGCATGCAGTTCTTTAAGCAATGTTTAGGTATTACCAATATACTGAAAGATAGATGAGACAGCCTCATGGTAATACAGCTTTTAACCTTTCCTCTCCTCTACCATGACGGGGGAGAATTACAGTAAATGATGGTTACCTTGTCTGCAGTATGGACAATTGATTTGACCTCACTGCATCTGATGCTCTAATGGACTTTGTGGCTGAATCCCTGGAGATATAAAATATGTCCAAGTGAATTGGGGCAGGTTAAAGAACGGACCTGCTTTTCATGGCTGGCTCAAGCTATAATAGATCTCCCAGTTGTTCTGAGAAGAAGATTAAAAATGATCAATATCCAAATCATTAAAAAAAAAAGTGGTTGCTTCTGTAAATCTACCATAGTTTTTTTTGTTGTTGGTTTTTTTTTTTCCCCACTAATGCTGGAGGGGTGTGTCTGGGTAGATAACATGAGTTTCTGTAACAAATGTTCGCTTCTGTTTACTCTCTACTAGCATGTTCCTTTTTATATTAAGAATCAGAGACACAGATGGAATGATTCAGCACTGCTTTCCTAAAGTCATGCTTGTTTACACCATGAAGAGTCAGGCCTTAGGTTTATTTAATATAGATAAAATAACAATACTGTAATATTTCCTGAAGCAGAAAATAAAATCAAGGACAGATTTCAGAGAATGATGGCAACTATGATAACTGTGATTGTCCTCATAGCTCTGCTAGCAACAGTGTCTGTGACAAAAATAAAGGTCTAATTTAGTGAGGGAAAAAGAAAAAAGATTTTCCTTGGCTGCTCTGAGTCCTTCATTTGGCAAAGTGCAATTCAACATCTTGTTTATCCTTTCCCACCCTCTCAGGAACATCTCTGCTCTTTTCCCACCAGCACAAAAAATGAGCTCAAGGTGAGTGTAGGTCTGTCCAGCCCCTGGAGCTGCCAGGAGAAAAGCTTTCATGTCCCACAGCTGGGAACTCACCCACAGATCTTCCTCTCTACACACAGCAGCAATGGGCCAGGCGACTTCCACAGGCTTCTATGTATGCACGTGCTTAGCTTCCTGTAAAACCCAAGCGTTAAGAAGACAGATGTACAAACTGTTCCATTTGAGGCATGCATGTATTGGTTTGTGCACTTATTCTGTAAACGTGAAATGCAGAGGAGCCCAAATCTCTGTCCTGGGCAGTTTCAGGTTGTTTGGATCTGACATTTCCATGTGTTCAGTGACAGAAATAAGCCAGTGATGAAGTTTGATGCTGAGTTTTGAGAACTGTCTGGACAGAGGAATTGGATTGCCCTATCTCAGCTGCATTAGATTAATAGAGTGAATGTGAAAAATCTTCTATTAGAAAGAAAGAAATGGCTCTTTAAGTGCTAGGACAGTTCCACATAAAATTACAGTTTGCATCTACATGCACAGTATTCAAAGGGATTCATGCAAATGTCCAACAAATTGACAAGGCTTTAAATGTATTTTACCCAGTTGTTTGTTGAACACTGTTTACCTTTTGCCTTGTTAAAAAATCTGAATGTGTAATAACATCCTCTGAATGTTTTAATTTAAGCTAATGTTCTATTCTTTATATAATAAAAAAATAAGGTATTTATTTATTTTGAAACTCTTTGCTGAAGACTCAGATTGTCTATACTCTGTGGCTCACTGAGCTGAATGCCTAGCATCCGTGTGCAGAAGAGGGAACAACTGCTGCCCCTCCGATCCGGCTATTCTTGTATCTGGAAACATTGTCAGGTGCTACAAGCATCACGCCATCTGAAAGGCCAAAGTTGAGTACTACGTTATTGGAGTAGATGACACCTTATTCTTATTCTTCAACAATTCTAACCACTTAGAGTCCCTCGCTGTCCCTTTATGAACACAGATGTCATTTTGAGGGGGGGACAGCCAAAATGACAAGAAGGTGACCTGTCGGTGAACTCAGGAGCAGGTGAGGCCTGTCAGCTTCTAATTTGAAACTGGTGTCAGTCCTGAGGAATGGCTGGTATAATCACATTTGTAACTGATATCCTATAAACGCTGCAAACATTCACAGTGCGCCTGTTATGAGTAATATGAAATTAACAATTCGTGTTTATGACACAAGACACCAACTGAATCAAGTAGGTCTCCGTAACTGGATCAGCTCCGTCTGTCTTCCAGAGCAGCACATCGAACTGCTTCAGCCAAAGCCAAATTACTGAGTGCTTATGTTACAATAGGCATTGTATTTATTTTGAAGACAAACTTTTGTAACTAGGTGCGAAGCGAGGACCTCAGAACTAGCTCCTAGCTCAGGTCATTGCATTTAAAATTTCTCTCACTCGAGCCCAGCCATTAAGATGTTCATGATTTTTACGTTAGAGTTTGGGACCTAACAAATAACATATTGTATCTCAAATTTTCTGAATAACTGAAGGGAAGGCTCTGTATAAATCTTCTCTCTCAGACACATAAATTACCAGCTGCATGAATACTGCCATTAAGACATGCAGACAAGTGCAAGGGGTGGGGACAGGGCAGGATGCCCGAAAGAGGTGGAGTTACAGACAAAACAAGGCATTTGCTCACTGAGTAATTTATGCTTAATCTGCCTTCACTGTAGCTAAGCAAGAATGAACACCATGAGGCAGTCTGTCAGGCACTCTCATTTCACTACCGTTGTGGCATTTTCCTGCAGATAAGTGTTTTCTCCCTATTTCTAGTCATTTTATCTGGATTTTTTATTAGGAAAAAAGTCATAATCGTAGTATGGGAAGCTAAGATTTGAATTGAAATTAGGTTCAAGCATAAGCTGAATCTAAAGTGCATTTCTCATATAAAGACAGCAATATCTCACGATCACATGCAGTTATTTCCAGTCCAAGCTGACAGAAGCCCTACAGGACAATTCCTTTCCTGACTGCAGTGCTGCTGAGCTTGAGTGCATAGATTAGAAGGTCCTTTCCAATTATGTACAAAACACAAGAACCAGACAATGAATCCATTGCAATTCTTACACTGCAACCTATTTAGCAGAGCTAAACAAATGCTAGCCCAAATCACCACTAGGCTAGGGGAGCTCTCTGAGCAGTTCTGTACACCTTCATGTAGACAATACAGTGGAGCTAACAGCCCACTGTAGTGCTCTTTTCTGGTTTGTTTATACCACTCATTTCCATTTTCCACAGAAGAGCTGCGCCCCACGGAGCTCCAGCAGTGCAACCAAGGCCAGGTACAGCATTACAGCTATAGTTCAGGCCTCAACATCCAATGCTGGGCCTTGCTCTGGCTCAGCACTAACACATCACACTTCTAACACTGCCTAGTTGAAGCTGCTGACCATGAATACCACCTAATTAGCCGAGTGAAAGTACAATAGTGAACAGTTATTTTCAGAAGAATGTGCCAGCCCTAATAACACCAGTGAAACTGACCTGCAAAACTGCTACACAACCAGCTTACAAAACTCCATCATTCCTAAGAAAAGGAAATGCTAGCTCCAGATTTCACAGTCACTCTCCACCGCGCAAGAACTCACCTCTGAGAAGCATCCTTGACTTTCAGGAGTCAGGGTTGAAAGCTGCACTCCACTGCAGTTGATGCAGGCACCTCTCAATGTGTACAACTTCTCACGTTACTCTGATGGTACAGTGCAGTTGTTCAGTGTTTGGATAAAGTACAAAAAAACTTTGTTGCCTATTCAGAGCTTTTCTAGAACCTGGTAACGTATGTTCTTTTAGCTTTCCTCCTACCTGTGCAGGTGTAATTCCCCACATGGTTCATGAGGAGAGCCTGCGTTGTGGAGCAAGGCCCCGCACAGCACCAGGTTCCTGCAGCTCCAGCTCAGCTCCGGGGGCTGCTGAGCTGCAGCACTGCCTTGTATAGCCCCCAGAGCTAGCAGGACACAGCACCTGGCCAGAAGTCTGCTGCAGCTGACCTGCAGGAGCCTCCTGAATACTGCTCATATAAAATGCTCCTCTGCCAACAGATAGATCAGATATGATATAGATGATTGGCTGTAAATGTCCATTATCTTTTGATTTCCTAGCTAAGCAAGTTTATGTGCGTATCCATCTTCTACAGTTTTCATTAGAGTAACACGAAGATCAGGCATAAACCCAGGACAGAGGAACTTACAATTATTGATAAAAACTAATCTTTGCTTCCCACTGACCTTCCTTGTGACCTTTGTACTGCTGACATTAAGGAGCAGCTGGCACCCTGCAGCTCAGCCCATTACCTGCAAGGCTCCCTGTACGCATCGCGTCGGCCGTGTCTGTGCTGTGGGATGGAGGCTGAGGTACACGGTGCTGAGCTCCTGCTCCCATCGCTGCGCCCATGTGAGGCTGCCAGAAAACCAAAAGGAAAAATGAAACAAACAAACAAACAAACAAAACCCTATAATCTTTTCTGAAAGGTGGAAAGTAAAAGAATGAGAAAAAAACCTTTGTGGTCAGAGAAGACTGATCTTAAGATCTTGAGAAAATTGGAATACATGGAAAGAAGCAGCAGAGCACATCTGTTTTCATGACATAGTTTGGTGATATTTTGATCATCAAGGTCTTTGCTCTTCTCATTGACCTCACAGCACCACTTTCTGTTCATACAGTTAATATGAGGGCAGCCTCCATTCCCACCAACTTAAATTTTGAAGATAAACAAAATAATTCCTTTCAGGGTAATCTTGAAGAAATGCGCCGCAGGAAATATAGGAGCAGGCTTACCCAGTGAAGAGATGTAGGAGGGAAAATGGGAATCTAAATGCATGGCCCAATTTTAATTTTCTTCATTTCTAGTACGCTGGGGTTGGAAAAAAAGATAATTTGACTGTCAGGATGTTCTTCTGTATCATGCTGAACAGAGAGCAACACTGCATGTAAGCTCCCTGTGTGGGAGCATGAAGTTTTTCTCTGACCATCTTGAATCAAGGGCTTGAGCATGGGCAGCCTATATCTCATCCAGCTCCTGTAACTGCTGTCTTAACGGGGGTTTTATCCCAAACTTCATGAATATTTAGCAAGCTCTCCAAAATGATTTGGCACTAACAGTATACACTGAGACCATGAACCAATGATCAGGAAACTAGTCTGGTTCAAATCCTTGCTCTGCTCCATTCCTTTGCAGGTTTAGTGACGAGTTCATAAATAACAGTTCTTTGCTGACTGTAGGGCTCCCATACAAGAGTGCCCTAATCACTGAAGAATTTTTTTTCCCCTCTGTACAGAAATTCCATTCGCTTGAGAAAGTTTCCCCTCTAAACCAATGCATGTACAAGGTAAGTATAAGGGCTAGTTTTGGTGACTCAGTACTATCTTTAAAAAGAATACCACAGTATTTCAGTCAAAAACCATAATCAGCTTGAACTGAAATGTCACAGGATCCCTAAGCCCTCAGCTGCATGGCAGCCTGTGCACAGCCCCAGGGCAAGCTCCAGCACTGCAGCAGTGACCACTGAAAAATCCTGAAAGCGGAAAGGCAGCATTAAAGCCATCCATTAAGCAGTGTTTACATTTACTGTGAAGTGAATTACAAAACTCCCTGGCAGTGTTTGAAATTTGAGGGCCTGGGAAAGCCATCTGGGAATGGTACTTCAGACGCAAGATGTTGTAACAGTAGCAAAATTGATGGCTGCATCTTACCCACTGCAGCTCTTCTTCTCCTCCTACATCCTCAGGAATCAGCGCAGCAGAGGCATCGGGATGCCCACGACTCACAGCTTTTCCTGTTTCTTCTCATTGGTGCAGGCCTGCAGAAGGACAATATGGGTTTATTCAAGGGAGACAGCATGGAAGCAGAGCTGGATGCATGTGACAGAGCTGGAGGCATCCCACTGTAATTAATGAGTGGTGAAACAAGTGGTTATTTATGTTGCACACTTCTAATGAATGGGAATTAGTCATGTCTTTGATTCTTGGGTGGTTATTTATGCTGCTTATCTGATATTTGAAAGGAAACTGTACTGAATGTGTTCTAGTCTGAGGAGGACTGGGTGGCTAAAACAAGATCTAACTTGTGCTTTTGGCAAAACATTAGGAAACTAGTTTCCAATTTTGGAAGTGTCTGGATGTAGTTTTCCATATTTTTTTCTTTCTTTGAGTTTTCCTGACTTCAGTCAGGAGGTGAAATGCCAGAAATACCCAGAGACAACATATCTAACAAGACCGCTTCCCCACGGGCATTGTAGCCCGACGGGTGTTTTTCCAAACCACCCCTGAACTCTGAACCTCCAAATCATTTACAGATCTCTTCCACTGGGAGATGAAACCACATCGCTGCGTGACTGCAGGAAGGAGCGTGGTGGGGAGCCCTGAAGGCAGCTGTGCTTCCCATTGCCCTCCTGATCTGGCATGGGGTGGTGGCTATGCTCACTGCATCAGCCCCTGCTCGTGCCGGGCGCTGTGAGTGCCCACAGGGATAAGCAGGAGCTGGGCAACATTAGTTCTGTGGTCACCCAGTGCGTGAGCATCGCCCTGCCTCTGCTCCAGCTGGAGCCTGAATGGAGCATAGCTGGGAGCGCCTCCATTTCCCATTACACGATGGTATTTTCTGTTAGACAGTAAAGCCCTCTGTCCCTGATGATAAGCTGGTTTTTATTATGAAATATAACAGTTGTATTGTACACCGTTCTTCTGCACAATGCAATTTACAGAGTTGCTCTAGTGGCTCTGTCATTGACAGGGTGCCCTTTAAAGCAGGACTTGTAGCACATCGAAATTTTCCTGATTCTAAGCTAGTGGGAGAAGAAATATTTTGATGGCTGAAAATTTCGGTTAGGTAACTATTATTGAAGTGTGCACAAGATTGCATGTCAAAACATTTTTATTGTTAGCTGGTAGGAATTACATTGACTGACAGCAGCAGTTTAACAACTGAACCACAGCGCAGTTTGTTATTGTACCTGTTTCTCCATAGAACAGCTCTGTATTTTAGCAGCTGCTAACATTTTTAAGTTACGAAGCCTGTCTTTAGAAATGCGTGTTCCCTCTCTCCCACTTTCAGCACCTTTATCAAGTTAGTACAAGGCAAGTGAGTAATAAAAGGGATTCAAAGTGTTTTAATTTTGTCTTGCTATATGGCATTACATTACCATTGCCTCTTAATAACATAACAAGTGTACACAAAGGAAACACAGCTAAAGTGAATATGAAATCGCTGGAAGGAGGGGGTGTTAGGTTTGGG